>JAYJMR010000035.1:0-25000 GCA_037074705.1 Zhengitettix transpicula
GTTCGCTTGCAACAGCTATGCTGCGTGCGTGCGGCGGCGAGGAAGACGTTCGTAGATTACAACGGGCAGTCGTGTTTTTTTTTTTTTTTTTTTTTTTTTTTTTTTTTTTTTTAACTCACAGAAGAGTGTATATATATATACATGTAAAGAAACTTTAGTAGAGAAGAAATTAAAATTATAAAATAATTCGATCCGCGGAATATTAATTTGTAAGTTTTTACTAATGTTCGCTTGCAACAGCTATGCTGCGTGCGTGCGGCGGCGAGGAAGACGTTCGTAGATTACAACGGGCAGTCGTGTTTTTTTTTTTTTTTTTTTTTTTTTTTTTTTTTTTTTTAACTCACAGAAGAGTGTATATATATATACATGTAAAGAAACTTTAGTAGAGAAGAAATTAAAATTATAAAATAATTCGATCCGCGGAATATTAATTTGTAAGTTTTTACTAATGTTCGCTTGCAACAGCTATGCTGCGTGCGTGCGGCGGCGAGGAAGACGTTCGTAGATTACAACGGGCAGTCGTGTTTTTTTTTTTTTTTTTTTTTTTTTTTTTTTTTTTTTTAACTCACAGAAGAGTGTATATATATATACATGTAAAGAAACTTTAGTAGAGAAGAAATTAAAATTATAAAATAATTCGATCCGCGGAATATTAATTTGTAAGTTTTTACTAATGTTCGCTTGCAACAGCTATGCTGCGTGCGTGCGGCGGCGAGGAAGACGTTCGTAGATTACAACGGGCAGTCGTGTTTTTTTTTTTTTTTTTTTTTTTTTTTTTTTTTTTTTTTAACTCACAGAAGAGTGTATATATATATACATGTAAAGAAACTTTAGTAGAGAAGAAATTAAAATTATAAAATAATTCGATCCGCGGAATATTAATTTGTAAGTTTTTACTAATGTTCGCTTGCAACAGCTATGCTGCGTGCGTGCGGCGGCGAGGAAGACGTTCGTAGATTACAACGGGCAGTCGTGTTTTTTTTTTTTTTTTTTTTTTTTTTTTTTTTTTTTTAACTCACAGAAGAGTGTATATATATATACATGTAAAGAAACTTTAGTAGAGAAGAAATTAAAATTATAAAATAATTCGATCCGCGGAATATTAATTTGTAAGTTTTTACTAATGTTCGCTTGCAACAGCTATGCTGCGTGCGTGCGGCGGCGAGGAAGACGTTCGTAGATTACAACGGGCAGTCGTGTTTTTTTTTTTTTTTTTTTTTTTTTTTTTTTTTTTTTAACTCACAGAAGAGTGTATATATATATACATGTAAAGAAACTTTAGTAGAGAAGAAATTAAAATTATAAAATAATTCGATCCGCGGAATATTAATTTGTAAGTTTTTACTAATGTTCGCTTGCAACAGCTATGCTGCGTGCGTGCGGCGGCGAGGAAGACGTTCGTAGATTACAACGGGCAGTCGTGTTTTTTTTTTTTTTTTTTTTTTTTTTTTTTTTTTTTTAACTCACAGAAGAGTGTATATATATATACATGTAAAGAAACTTTAGTAGAGAAGAAATTAAAATTATAAAATAATTCGATCCGCGGAATATTAATTTGTAAGTTTTTACTAATGTTCGCTTGCAACAGCTATGCTGCGTGCGTGCGGCGGCGAGGAAGACGTTCGTAGATTACAACGGGCAGTCGTGTTTTTTTTTTTTTTTTTTTTTTTTTTTTTTTTTTTTAACTCACAGAAGAGTGTATATATATATACATGTAAAGAAACTTTAGTAGAGAAGAAATTAAAATTATAAAATAATTCGATCCGCGGAATATTAATTTGTAAGTTTTTACTAATGTTCGCTTGCAACAGCTATGCTGCGTGCGTGCGGCGGCGAGGAAGACGTTCGTAGATTACAACGGGCAGTCGTGTTTTTTTTTTTTTTTTTTTTTTTTTTTTTTTTTTTTTTTAACTCACAGAAGAGTGTATATATATATACATGTAAAGAAACTTTAGTAGAGAAGAAATTAAAATTATAAAATAATTCGATCCGCGGAATATTAATTTGTAAGTTTTTACTAATGTTCGCTTGCAACAGCTATGCTGCGTGCGTGCGGCGGCGAGGAAGACGTTCGTAGATTACAACGGGCAGTCGTGTTTTTTTTTTTTTTTTTTTTTTTTTTTTTTTTTTTTAACTCACAGAAGAGTGTATATATATATACATGTAAAGAAACTTTAGTAGAGAAGAAATTAAAATTATAAAATAATTCGATCCGCGGAATATTAATTTGTAAGTTTTTACTAATGTTCGCTTGCAACAGCTATGCTGCGTGCGTGCGGCGGCGAGGAAGACGTTCGTAGATTACAACGGGCAGTCGTGTTTTTTTTTTTTTTTTTTTTTT
Organism: Zhengitettix transpicula; assembly: GCA_037074705.1. Lineage (NCBI taxonomy): Eukaryota > Metazoa > Arthropoda > Insecta > Orthoptera > Tetrigidae > Zhengitettix > Zhengitettix transpicula. Next base: position 2,342 of record JAYJMR010000035.1, read on the forward strand.
TTTTTTTTTTTTTTTTAACTCACAGAAGAGTGTATATATATATACATGTAAAGAAACTTTAGTAGAGAAGAAATTAAAATTATAAAATAATTCGATCCGCGGAATATTAATTTGTCAGTTTTTACTAATGTTCGCTTGCAACAGCTATGCTGCGTGCGTGCGGCGGCGAGGAAGACGTTCGTAGATTACAACGGGCAGTCGTGTTTTTTTTTTTTTTTTTTTTTTTTTTTTTTTTTTTTTTTTTTAACTCACAGAAGAGTGTATATATATATACATGTAAAGAAACTTTAGTAGAGAAGAAATTAAAATTATAAAATAATTCGATCCGCGGAATATTAATTTGTAAGTTTTTACTAATGTTCGCTTGCAACAGCTATGCTGCGTGCGTGCGGCGGCGAGGAAGACGTTCGTAGATTACAACGGGCAGTCGTGTTTTTTTTTTTTTTTTTTTTTTTTTTTTTTTTTTTTTTAACTCACAGAAGAGTGTATATATATATACATGTAAAGAAACTTTAGTAGAGAAGAAATTAAAATTATAAAATAATTCGATCCGCGGAATATTAATTTGTAAGTTTTTACTAATGTTCGCTTGCAACAGCTATGCTGCGTGCGTGCGGCGGCGAGGAAGACGTTCGTAGATTACAACGGGCAGTCGTGTTTTTTTTTTTTTTTTTTTTTTTTTTTTTTTTTTTTTTTTAACTCACAGAAGAGTGTATATATATATACATGTAAAGAAACTTTAGTAGAGAAGAAATTAAAATTATAAAATAATTCGATCCGCGGAATATTAATTTGTAAGTTTTTACTAATGTTCGCTTGCAACAGCTATGCTGCGTGCGTGCGGCGGCGAGGAAGACGTTCGTAGATTACAACGGGCAGTCGTGTTTTTTTTTTTTTTTTTTTTTTTTTTTTAACTCACAGAAGAGTGTATATATATATACATGTAAAGAAACTTTAGTAGAGAAGAAATTAAAATTATAAAATAATTCGATCCGCGGAATATTAATTTGTAAGTTTTTACTAATGTTCGCTTGCAACAGCTATGCTGCGTGCGTGCGGCGGCGAGGAAGACGTTCGTAGATTACAACGGGCAGTCGTGTTTTTTTTTTTTTTTTTTTTTTTTTAACTCACAGAAGAGTGTATATATATATACATGTAAAGAAACTTTAGTAGAGAAGAAATTAAAATTATAAAATAATTCGATCCGCGGAATATTAATTTGTAAGTTTTTACTAATGTTCGCTTGCAACAGCTATGCTGCGTGCGTGCGGCGGCGAGGAAGACGTTCGTAGATTACAACGGGCAGTCGTGTTTTTTTTTTTTTTTTTTTTTTTTTTTTTTTTTTTTAACTCACAGAAGAGTGTATATATATATACATGTAAAGAAACTTTAGTAGAGAAGAAATTAAAATTATAAAATAATTCGATCCGCGGAATATTAATTTGTAAGTTTTTACTAATGTTCGCTTGCAACAGCTATGCTGCGTGCGTGCGGCGGCGAGGAAGACGTTCGTAGATTACAACGGGCAGTCGTGTTTTTTTTTTTTTTTTTTTTTTTTTTTTTTTTTTTTTAACTCACAGAAGAGTGTATATATATATACATGTAAAGAAACTTTAGTAGAGAAGAAATTAAAATTATAAAATAATTCGATCCGCGGAATATTAATTTGTAAGTTTTTACTAATGTTCGCTTGCAACAGCTATGCTGCGTGCGTGCGGCGGCGAGGAAGACGTTCGTAGATTACAACGGGCAGTCGTGTTTTTTTTTTTTTTTTTTTTTTTTTTTTTAACTCACAGAAGAGTGTATATATATATACATGTAAAGAAACTTTAGTAGAGAAGAAATTAAAATTATAAAATAATTCGATCCGCGGAATATTAATTTGTAAGTTTTTACTAATGTTCGCTTGCAACAGCTATGCTGCGTGCGTGCGGCGGCGAGGAAGACGTTCGTAGATTACAACGGGCAGTCGTGTTTTTTTTTTTTTTTTTTTTTTTTTTTTTTTTTTTTTTTTTTAACTCACAGAAGAGTGTATATATATATACATGTAAAGAAACTTTAGTAGAGAAGAAATTAAAATTATAAAATAATTCGATCCGCGGAATATTAATTTGTAAGTTTTTACTAATGTTCGCTTGCAACAGCTATGCTGCGTGCGTGCGGCGGCGAGGAAGACGTTCGTAGATTACAACGGGCAGTCGTGTTTTTTTTTTTTTTTTTTTTTTTTTTTTTTTAACTCACAGAAGAGTGTATATATATATACATGTAAAGAAACTTTAGTAGAGAAGAAATTAAAATTATAAAATAATTCGATCCGCGGAATATTAATTTGTAAGTTTTTACTAATGTTCGCTTGCAACAGCTATGCTGCGTGCGTGCGGCGGCGAGGAAGACGTTCGTAGATTACAACGGGCATTCGTGTTTTTTTTTTTTTTTTTTTTTTTTTTTTTTTTAACTCACAGAAGAGTGTATATATATATACATGTAAAGAAACTTTAGTAGAGAAGAAATTAAAATTATAAAATAATTCGATCCGCGGAATATTAATTTGTAAGTTTTTACTAATGTTCGCTTGCAACAGCTATGCTGCGTGCGTGCGGCGGCGAGGAAGACGTTCGTAGATTACAACGGGCAGTCGTGTTTTTTTTTTTTTTTTTTTTTTTTTTTTTTTTTTTTTTTAACTCACAGAAGAGTGTATATATATATACATGTAAAGAAACTTTAGTAGAGAAGAAATTAAAATTATAAAATAATTCGGTCCGCGAAATATTAATTTGTAAGTTTTTACTAATGTTCGCTTGCAACAGCTATGCTGCGTGCGTGCGGCGGCGAGGAAGACGTTCGTAGATTACAACGGGCAGTCGTGTTTTTTTTTTTTTTTTTTTTTTTTTTTTTTTTTTTTTTTTTTAACTCACAGAAGAGTGTATATATATATACATGTAAAGAAACTTTAGTAGAGAAGAAATTAAAATTATAAAATAATTCGATCCGCGGAATATTAATTTGTAAGTTTTTACTAATGTTCGCTTGCAACAGCTATGCGGCGTGCGTGCGGCGGCGAGGAAGACGTTCGTAGATTACAACGGGCAGTCGTGTTTTTTTTTTTTTTTTTTTTTTTAACTCACAGAAGAGTGTATATATATATACATGTAAAGAAACTTTAGTAGAGAAGAAATTAAAATTATAAAATAATTCGATCCGCGGAATATTAATTTGTAAGTTTTTACTAATGTTCGCTTGCAACAGCTATGCTGCGTGCGTGCGGCGGCGAGGAAGACGTTCGTAGATTACAACGGGCAGTCGTGTTTTTTTTTTTTTTTTTTTTTTTTAACTCACAGAAGAGTGTATATATATATACATGTAAAGAAACTTTAGTAGAGAAGAAATTAAAATTATAAAATAATTCGATCCGCGGAATATTAATTTGTAAGTTTTTACTAATGTTCGCTTGCAACAGCTATGCTGCGTGCGTGCGGCGGCGAGGAAGACGTTCGTAGATTACAACGGGCAGTCGTGTTTTTTTTTTTTTTTTTTTTTTTTTTTTTTTTAACTCACAGAAGAGTGTATATATATATACATGTAAAGAAACTTTAGTAGAGAAGAAATTAAAATTATAAAATAATTCGATCCGCGGAATATTAATTTGTAAGTTTTTACTAATGTTCGCTTGCAACAGCTATGCTGCGTGCGTGCGGCGGCGAGGAAGACGTTCGTAGATTACAACGGGCAGTCGTGTTTTTTTTTTTTTTTTTTTTTTTTTTTTTTTTTTTTTTTTTTTTTTAACTCACAGAAGAGTGTATATATATATACATGTAAAGAAACTTTAGTAGAGAAGAAATTAAAATTATAAAATAATTCGATCCGCGGAATATTAATTTGTAAGTTTTTACTAATGTTCGCTTGCAACAGCTATGCTGCGTGCGTGCGGCGGCGAGGAAGACGTTCGTAGATTACAACGGGCAGTCGTGTTTTTTTTTTTTTTTTTTTTTTTTTTTTTTTTTTTAACTCACAGAAGAGTGTATATATATATACATGTAAAGAAACTTTAGTAGAGAAGAAATTAAAATTATAAAATAATTCGATCCGCGGAATATTAATTTGTAAGTTTTTACTAATGTTCGCTTGCAACAGCTATGCTGCGTGCGTGCGGCGGCGAGGAAGACGTTCGTAGATTACAACGGGCAGTCGTGTTTTTTTTTTTTTTTTTTTTTTTTTTTTTTTTTTTTTTTTTAACTCACAGAAGAGTGTATATATATATACATGTAAAGAAACTTTAGTAGAGAAGAAATTAAAATTATAAAATAATTCGATCCGCGGAATATTAATTTGTAAGTTTTTACTAATGTTCGCTTGCAACAGCTATGCTGCGTGCGTGCGGCGGCGAGGAAGACGTTCGTAGATTACAACGGGCAGTCGTGTTTTTTTTTTTTTTTTTTTTTTTTTAACTCACAGAAGAGTGTATATATATATACATGTAAAGAAACTTTAGTAGAGAAGAAATTAAAATTATAAAATAATTCGATCCGCGGAATATTAATTTGTCAGTTTTTACTAATGTTCGCTTGCAACAGCTATGCTGCGTGCGTGCGGCGGCGAGGAAGACGTTCGTAGATTACAACGGGCAGTCGTGTTTTTTTTTTTTTTTTTTTTTTTTTTTTTTTTTTTTTTTTTTTTAACTCACAGAAGAGTGTATATATATATACATGTAAAGAAACTTTAGTAGAGAAGAAATTAAAATTATAAAATAATTCGATCCGCGGAATATTAATTTGTAAGTTTTTACTAATGTTCGCTTGCAACAGCTATGCTGCGTGCGTGCGGCGGCGAGGAAGACGTTCGTAGATTACAACGGGCAGTCGTGTTTTTTTTTTTTTTTTTTTTTTTTTTTTTTTTTTTTTTTTTTAACTCACAGAAGAGTGTATATATATATACATGTAAAGAAACTTTAGTAGAGAAGAAATTAAAATTATAAAATAATTCGATCCGCGGAATATTAATTTGTAAGTTTTTACTAATGTTCGCTTGCAACAGCTATGCTGCGTGCGTGCGGCGGCGAGGAAGACGTTCGTAGATTACAACGGGCAGTCGTGTTTTTTTTTTTTTTTTTTTTTTTTTTTTTTTTTTTTTTTTAACTCACAGAAGAGTGTATATATATATACATGTAAAGAAACTTTAGTAGAGAAGAAATTAAAATTATAAAATAATTCGATCCGCGGAATATTAATTTGTAAGTTTTTACTAATGTTCGCTTGCAACAGCTATGCTGCGTGCGTGCGGCGGCGAGGAAGACGTTCGTAGATTACAACGGGCAGTCGTGTTTTTTTTTTTTTTTTTTTTTTTTTTTTTTTTTTTTTTTAACTCACAGAAGAGTGTATATATATATACATGTAAAGAAACTTTAGTAGAGAAGAAATTAAAATTATAAAATAATTCGATCCGCGGAATATTAATTTGTAAGTTTTTACTAATGTTCGCTTGCAACAGCTATGCTGCGTGCGTGCGGCGGCGAGGAAGACGTTCGTAGATTACAACGGGCAGTCGTGTTTTTTTTTTTTTTTTTTTTTTTTTTAACTCACAGAAGAGTGTATATATATATACATGTAAAGAAACTTTAGTAGAGAAGAAATTAAAATTATAAAATAATTCGATCCGCGGAATATTAATTTGTAAGTTTTTACTAATGTTCGCTTGCAACAGCTATGCTGCGTGCGTGCGGCGGCGAGGAAGACGTTCGTAGATTACAACGGGCAGTCGTGTTTTTTTTTTTTTTTTTTTTTTTTTTTTTTTTTTTAACTCACAGAAGAGTGTATATATATATACATGTAAAGAAACTTTAGTAGAGAAGAAATTAAAATTATAAAATAATTCGATCCGCGGAATATTAATTTGTAAGTTTTTACTAATGTTCGCTTGCAACAGCTATGCTGCGTGCGTGCGGCGGCGAGGAAGACGTTCGTAGATTACAACGGGCAGTCGTGTTTTTTTTTTTTTTTTTTTTTTTTTTTTTTTTTTTTTTTAACTCACAGAAGAGTGTATATATATATACATGTAAAGAAACTTTAGTAGAGAAGAAATTAAAATTATAAAATAATTCGATCCGCGGAATATTAATTTGTAAGTTTTTACTAATGTTCGCTTGCAACAGCTATGCTGCGTGCGTGCGGCGGCGAGGAAGACGTTCGTAGATTACAACGGGCAGTCGTGTTTTTTTTTTTTTTTTTTTTTTTTTTTTTTTTTTTTTTTTTTTTTTTTAACTCACAGAAGAGTGTATATATATATACATGTAAAGAAACTTTAGTAGAGAAGAAATTAAAATTATAAAATAATTCGATCCGCGGAATATTAATTTGTAAGTTTTTACTAATGTTCGCTTGCAACAGCTATGCTGCGTGCGTGCGGCGGCGAGGAAGACGTTCGTAGATTACAACGGGCAGTCGTGTTTTTTTTTTTTTTTTTTTTTTTTTTTTTTTTTTTTTTTTTAACTCACAGAAGAGTGTATATATATATACATGTAAAGAAACTTTAGTAGAGAAGAAATTAAAATTATAAAATAATTCGATCCGCGGAATATTAATTTGTAAGTTTTTACTAATGTTCGCTTGCAACAGCTATGCTGCGTGCGTGCGGCGGCGAGGAAGACGTTCGTAGATTACAACGGGCAGTCGTGTTTTTTTTTTTTTTTTTTTTTTTTTTTTTTTTTTTTTTTTTTTTTAACTCACAGAAGAGTGTATATATATATACATGTAAAGAAACTTTAGTAGAGAAGAAATTAAAATTATAAAATAATTCGATCCGCGGAATATTAATTTGTAAGTTTTAACTAATGTTCGCTTGCAACAGCTATGCTGCGTGCGTGCGGCGGCGAGGAAGACGTTCGTAGATTACAACGGGCAGTCGTGTTTTTTTTTTTTTTTTTTTTTTTTTTTTTTTTTTTTTTTTTTTAACTCACAGAAGAGTGTATATATATATACATGTAAAGAAACTTTAGTAGAGAAGAAATTAAAATTATAAAATAATTCGATCCGCGGAATATTAATTTGTAAGTTTTTACTAATGTTCGCTTGCAACAGCTATGCTGCGTGCGTGCGGCGGCGAGGAAGACGTTCGTAGATTACAACGGGCAGTCGTGTTTTTTTTTTTTTTTTTTTTTTTTAACTCACAGAAGAGTGTATATATATATACATGTAAAGAAACTTTAGTAGAGAAGAAATTAAAATTATAAAATAATTCGATCCGCGGAATATTAATTTGTAAGTTTTTACTAATGTTCGCTTGCAACAGCTATGCTGCGTGCGTGCGGCGGCGAGGAAGACGTTCGTAGATTACAACGGGCAGTCGTGTTTTGCGATGGCCGCCCAAGAGGCGCTCTGCTAGGTGGAATAAACGTATATTGCATACATTGTTTATAAATGTATATCGAAATCCAGACGTCGGTATTTTACGTCTAAATTATAATAAAACCGAGATAGATTTATGGGAAAGTGACAGAATTAAAAGAGGCTTTAACGGCAACGAACCCCTGTTTTCAATATAGCTACGCAGTTTCCGTCAACAACGAATATTAATTACACTTCCTTTGAGCCGAAAGAAATGAGCGGAAAAAGTACGATGTTTTGAATACATATGTATCAGATACATATTCGTAAAAGGCGCGTTATCCTATCGTACTTGCGTGCGTGCGTGCGGCGGCGACGACGTTCGCGAAATACAAAAGATATATAGGGAGCGTGGTCCAGCTGGTGGCCACGGACAACGGCTTCTCCCGGAAAATTACTTGTACTCGCTGGTGCCCGGTCCTGCCTGCGAGAAGATGATTGCCGAGAGAGGTGAATCCTGTACTGGATGCGAAATCGCAGTTATTTCAAAATTTACCTGCCTTCCAACTCAATATTTGATACGTCAGAATGTTAAACTTCTTTCTTTGTTTGAATTTCAATAAGGTGGGCCGATCCCGGCGATACTGCAAAGCCGGGCCAACCCGTGACAGATGTGGAGCAAGCTCCTAACACTCCGTCATTTTCCAAAAATGAGTTTAATATTCTGGTGGTGCGATGCACCACGTATCAGATATTAAGCTGATAAGAACAGATACTACACTTTGATCTTAGCCAAAAGGCCGAGAAGCGATAAAGATTCCTCGATCGGGACGGTCTTTTATTCCGGACACCATTGTAATCAACGGGGAGCATTGTTAAATGTTTCTGCGGCAATACGTCGAAACACGCGGTCCCCGCGAAACGCCTGAAATCCTGATCGGAAAGTGAGGTCAACCGTCGAATGCTTAAATATCGCGGGAAAGGAAACAATTGGCTTCAAAGATAAAAATATTTGAAATGTATCAACAGTTTTATTGTTACAGTACGTCCCCACCTAGCGGCACTTACCTGCACTCGCTGCAGGGTGATACGTAAATGTAAGAGAAAAAAATTAAATTCCTCACGTAAACACACGAGTTCCGTCAAATTGAGCAAAAAAGAAATGACGTCGTCTAAGAAACGAATAGACAGTCAGAGTTCGGTGCGAATTAAGTGGAATTGATAACGGTTACAATTTTTCACGTTGACGTTTCCATTGTTACGCGGTCTTTGTAAACAAAGTTAATATTTGTCTTTAAACAGTACGCGCTCACATGTACGCGACATTTAAAAATTTTCCCCATTTTTTAAATATATATTTATTTATTTAAATATATATAGAAGTAAAAAAAAATGGTGGATTTTTTTTTTTTTTTTTTTTTTTTTTTTTTTTTTTTAACTCACAGAAGAGTGTATATATATATACATGTAAAGAAACTTTAGTAGAGAAGAAATTAAAATTATAAAATAATTCGATCCGCGGAATATTAATTTGTAAGTTTTTACTAATGTTCGCTTGCAACAGCTATGCTGCGTGCGTGCGGCGGCGAGGAAGACGTTCGTAGATTACAACGGGCAGTCGTGTTTTTTTTTTTTTTTTTTTTTTTTTTTTTTTTTTTTTTTTTTTAACTCACAGAAGAGTGTATATATATATACATGTAAAGAAACTTTAGTAGAGAAGAAATTAAAATTATAAAATAATTCGATCCGCGGAATATTAATTTGTAAGTTTTTACTAATGTTCGCTTGCAACAGCTATGCTGCGTGCGTGCGGCGGCGAGGAAGACGTTCGTAGATTACAACGGGCAGTCGTGTTTTTTTTTTTTTTTTTTTTTTTTTTTTTTTTTTTTTTTTTTTTTTAACTCACAGAAGAGTGTATATATATATACATGTAAAGAAACTTTAGTAGAGAAGAAATTAAAATTATAAAATAATTCGATCCGCGGAATATTAATTTGTAAGTTTTTACTAATGTTCGCTTGCAACAGCTATGCTGCGTGCGTGCGGCGGCGAGGAAGACGTTCGTAGATTACAACGGGCAGTCGTGTTTTTTTTTTTTTTTTTTTTTTTTTTTTTTTTTTTTTTTTTTTTTAACTCACAGAAGAGTGTATATATATATACATGTAAAGAAACTTTAGTAGAGAAGAAATTAAAATTATAAAATAATTCGATCCGCGGAATATTAATTTGTAAGTTTTTACTAATGTTCGCTTGCAACAGCTATGCTGCGTGCGTGCGGCGGCGAGGAAGACGTTCGTAGATTACAACGGGCAGTCGTGTTTTTTTTTTTTTTTTTTTTTTAACTCACAGAAGAGTGTATATATATATACATGTAAAGAAACTTTAGTAGAGAAGAAATTAAAATTATAAAATAATTCGATCCGCGGAATATTAATTTGTAAGTTTTTACTAATGTTCGCTTGCAACAGCTATGCTGCGTGCGTGCGGCGGCGAGGAAGACGTTCGTAGATTACAACGGGCAGTCGTGTTTTTTTTTTTTTTTTTTTTTTTTTTTTTTTTTTTTTTTTTAACTCACAGAAGAGTGTATATATATATACATGTAAAGAAACTTTAGTAGAGAAGAAATTAAAATTATAAAATAATTCGATCCGCGGAATATTAATTTGTAAGTTTTTACTAATGTTCGCTTGCAACAGCTATGCTGCGTGCGTGCGGCGGCGAGGAAGACGTTCGTAGATTACAACGGGCAGTCGTGTTTTTTTTTTTTTTTTTTTTTTTTTAACTCACAGAAGAGTGTATATATATATACATGTAAAGAAACTTTAGTAGAGAAGAAATTAAAATTATAAAATAATTCGATCCGCGGAATATTAATTTGTAAGTTTTTACTAATGTTCGCTTGCAACAGCTATGCTGCGTGCGTGCGGCGGCGAGGAAGACGTTCGTAGATTACAACGGGCAGTCGTGTTTTTTTTTTTTTTTTTTTTTTTTTTTTTTTTTTTTTTTTTAACTCACAGAAGAGTGTATATATATATACATGTAAAGAAACTTTAGTAGAGAAGAAATTAAAATTATAAAATAATTCGATCCGCGGAATATTAATTTGTAAGTTTTTACTAATGTTCGCTTGCAACAGCTATGCTGCGTGCGTGCGGCGGCGAGGAAGACGTTCGTAGATTACAACGGGCAGTCGTGTTTTTTTTTTTTTTTTTTTTTTTTTAACTCACAGAAGAGTGTATATATATATACATGTAAAGAAACTTTAGTAGAGAAGAAATTAAAATTATAAAATAATTCGATCCGCGGAATATTAATTTGTCAGTTTTTACTAATGTTCGCTTGCAACAGCTATGCTGCGTGCGTGCGGCGGCGAGGAAGACGTTCGTAGATTACAACGGGCAGTCGTGTTTTTTTTTTTTTTTTTTTTTTTTTTTTTTTTTTTTTTTTTTTTAACTCACAGAAGAGTGTATATATATATACATGTAAAGAAACTTTAGTAGAGAAGAAATTAAAATTATAAAATAATTCGATCCGCGGAATATTAATTTGTAAGTTTTTACTAATGTTCGCTTGCAACAGCTATGCTGCGTGCGTGCGGCGGCGAGGAAGACGTTCGTAGATTACAACGGGCAGTCGTGTTTTTTTTTTTTTTTTTTTTTTTTTTTTTTTTTTTTTTTTTTTTAACTCACAGAAGAGTGTATATATATATACATGTAAAGAAACTTTAGTAGAGAAGAAATTAAAATTATAAAATAATTCGATCCGCGGAATATTAATTTGTAAGTTTTTACTAATGTTCGCTTGCAACAGCTATGCTGCGTGCGTGCGGCGGCGAGGAAGACGTTCGTAGATTACAACGGGCAGTCGTGTTTTTTTTTTTTTTTTTTTTTTTTTTTTTTTTTTTTTTTTTTTTAACTCACAGAAGAGTGTATATATATATACATGTAAAGAAACTTTAGTAGAGAAGAAATTAAAATTATAAAATAATTCGATCCGCGGAATATTAATTTGTAAGTTTTTACTAATGTTCGCTTGCAACAGCTATGCTGCGTGCGTGCGGCGGCGAGGAAGACGTTCGTAGATTACAACGGGCAGTCGTGTTTTTTTTTTTTTTTTTTTTTTTTTTTTTTTTTTTTTTTTAACTCACAGAAGAGTGTATATATATATACATGTAAAGAAACTTTAGTAGAGAAGAAATTAAAATTATAAAATAATTCGATCCGCGGAATATTAATTTGTAAGTTTTTACTAATGTTCGCTTGCAACAGCTATGCTGCGTGCGTGCGGCGGCGAGGAAGACGTTCGTAGATTACAACGGGCAGTCGTGTTTTTTTTTTTTTTTTTTTTTTTTAACTCACAGAAGAGTGTATATATATATACATGTAAAGAAACTTTAGTAGAGAAGAAATTAAAGTTATAAAATAATTCGATCCGCGGAATATTAATTTGTAAGTTTTTACTAATGTTCGCTTGCAACAGCTATGCTGCGTGCGTGCGGCGGCGAGGAAGACGTTCGTAGATTACAACGGGCAGTCGTGTTTTTTTTTTTTTTTTTTTTTTTTTTTTTTTTTTAACTCACAGAAGAGTGTATATATATATACATGTAAAGAAACTTTAGTAGAGAAGAAATTAAAATTATAAAATAATTCGATCCGCGGAATATTAATTTGTAAGTTTTTACTAATGTTCGCTTGCAACAGCTATGCTGCGTGCGTGCGGCGGCGAGGAAGACGTTCGTAGATTACAACGGGCAGTCGTGTTTTTTTTTTTTTTTTTTTTTTTTTTTTTTTTTTTTTTTTTAACTCACAGAAGAGTGTATATATATATACATGTAAAGAAACTTTAGTAGAGAAGAAATTAAAATTATAAAATAATTCGATCCGCGGAATATTAATTTGTAAGTTTTTACTAATGTTCGCTTGCAACAGCTATGCTGCGTGCGTGCGGCGGCGAGGAAGACGTTCGTAGATTACAACGGGCAGTCGTGTTTTTTTTTTTTTTTTTTTTTTTTTTTTTTTTTTTTTTTTTTTTTTTTTTAACTCACAGAAGAGTGTATATATATATACATGTAAAGAAACTTTAGTAGAGAAGAAATTAAAATTATAAAATAATTCGATCCGCGGAATATTAATTTGTAAGTTTTTACTAATGTTCGCTTGCAACAGCTATGCTGCGTGCGTGCGGCGGCGAGGAAGACGTTCGTAGATTACAACGGGCAGTCGTGTTTTTTTTTTTTTTTTTTTTTTTTTTTTTTTTTTTTTTTTTTTTTAACTCACAGAAGAGTGTATATATATATACATGTAAAGAAACTTTAGTAGAGAAGAAATTAAAATTATAAAATAATTCGTCCGCGGAATATTAATTTGTAAGTTTTTACTAATGTTCGCTTGCAACAGCTATGCTGCGTGCGTGCGGCGGCGAGGAAGACGTTCGTAGATTACAACGGGCAGTCGTGTTTTTTTTTTTTTTTTTTTTTTTTTTTTTTTTTTTTTTTTTTTAACTCACAGAAGAGTGTATATATATATACATGTAAAGAAACTTTAGTAGAGAAGAAATTAAAATTATAAAATAATTCGATCCGCGGAATATTAATTTGTAAGTTTTTACTAATGTTCGCTTGCAACAGCTATGCTGCGTGCGTGCGGCGGCGAGGAAGACGTTCGTAGATTACAACGGGCAGTCGTGTTTTTTTTTTTTTTTTTTTTTTTTTTTTTTTTTTTTTTTTTAACTCACAGAAGAGTGTATATATATATACATGTAAAGAAACTTTAGTAGAGAAGAAATTAAAATTATAAAATAATTCGATCCGCGGAATATTAATTTGTAAGTTTTTACTAATGTTCGCTTGCAACAGCTATGCTGCGTGCGTGCGGCGGCGAGGAAGACGTTCGTAGATTACAACGGGCAGTCGTGTTTTTTTTTTTTTTTTTTTTTTTAACTCACAGAAGAGTGTATATATATATACATGTAAAGAAACTTTAGTAGAGAAGAAATTAAAGTTATAAAATAATTCGATCCGCGGAATATTAATTTGTAAGTTTTTACTAATGTTCGCTTGCAACAGCTATGCTGCGTGCGTGCGGCGGCGAGGAAGACGTTCGTAGATTACAACGGGCAGTCGTGTTTTTTTTTTTTTTTTTTTTTTTTTTTTTTTTTTAACTCACAGAAGAGTGTATATATATATACATGTAAAGAAACTTTAGTAGAGAAGAAATTAAAATTATAAAATAATTCGATCCGCGGAATATTAATTTGTAAGTTTTTACTAATGTTCGCTTGCAACAGCTATGCTGCGTGCGTGCGGCGGCGAGGAAGACGTTCGTAGATTACAACGGGCAGTCGTGTTTTTTTTTTTTTTTTTTTTTTTTTTTTTTTTTTTTTTTAACTCACAGAAGAGTGTATATATATATACATGTAAAGAAACTTTAGTAGAGAAGAAATTAAAATTATAAAATAATTCGATCCGCGGAATATTAATTTGTAAGTTTTTACTAATGTTCGCTTGCAACAGCTATGCTGCGTGCGTGCGGCGGCGAGGAAGACGTTCGTAGATTACAACGGGCAGTCGTGTTTTTTTTTTTTTTTTTTTTTTTTTTTTTTTTTTTTTTTTTTTTTTTAACTCACAGAAGAGTGTATATATATATACATGTAAAGAAACTTTAGTAGAGAAGAAATTAAAATTATAAAATAATTCGATCCGCGGAATATTAATTTGTAAGTTTTTACTAATGTTCGCTTGCAACAGCTATGCTGCGTGCGTGCGGCGGCGAGGAAGACGTTCGTAGATTACAACGGGCAGTCGTGTTTTTTTTTTTTTTTTTTTTTTTTTTTTTTTTTTTTTTTTTTAACTCACAGAAGAGTGTATATATATATACATGTAAAGAAACTTTAGTAGAGAAGAAATTAAAATTATAAAATAATTCGATCCGCGGAATATTAATTTGTAAGTTTTTACTAATGTTCGCTTGCAACAGCTATGCTGCGTGCGTGCGGCGGCGAGGAAGACGTTCGTAGATTACAACGGGCAGTCGTGTTTTTTTTTTTTTTTTTTTTTTTTTTTTTTTTTTTTTTTTTTTTTTAACTCACAGAAGAGTGTATATATATATACATGTAAAGAAACTTTAGTAGAGAAGAAATTAAAATTATAAAATAATTCGATCCGCGGAATATTAATTTGTAAGTTTTAACTAATGTTCGCTTGCAACAGCTATGCTGCGTGCGTGCGGCGGCGAGGAAGACGTTCGTAGATTACAACGGGCAGTCGTGTTTTTTTTTTTTTTTTTTTTTTTTTTTTTTTTTTTTTTTAACTCACAGAAGAGTGTATATATATATACATGTAAAGAAACTTTAGTAGAGAAGAAATTAAAATTATAAAATAATTCGATCCGCGGAATATTAATTTGTAAGTTTTTACTAATGTTCGCTTGCAACAGCTATGCTGCGTGCGTGCGGCGGCGAGGAAGACGTTCGTAGATTACAACGGGCAGTCGTGTTTTTTTTTTTTTTTTTTTTTTTTAACTCACAGAAGAGTGTATATATATATACATGTAAAGAAACTTTAGTAGAGAAGAAATTAAAATTATAAAATAATTCGATCCGCGGAATATTAATTTGTAAGTTTTTACTAATGTTCGCTTGCAACAGCTATGCTGCGTGCGTGCGGCGGCGAGGAAGACGTTCGTAGATTACAACGGGCAGTCGTGTTTTGCGATGGCCGCCCAAGAGGCGCTCTGCTAGGTGGAATAAACGTATATTGCATACATTGTTTATAAATGTATATCGAAATCCAGACGTCGGTATTTTACGTCTAAATTATAATAAAACCGAGATAGATTTATGGGAAAGTGACAGAATTAAAAGAGGCTTTAACGGCAACGAACCCCTGTTTTCAATATAGCTACGCAGTTTCCGTCAACAACGAATATTAATTACACTTCCTTTGAGCCGAAAGAAATGAGCGGAAAAAGTACGATGTTTTGAATACATATGTATCAGATACATATTCGTAAAAGGCGCGTTATCCTATCGTACTTGCGTGCGTGCGTGCGGCGGCGACGACGTTCGCGAAATACAAAAGATATATAGGGAGCGTGGTCCAGCTGGTGGCCACGGACAACGGCTTCTCCCGGAAAATTACTTGTACTCGCTGGTGCCCGGTCCTGCCTGCGAGAAGATGATTGCCGAGAGAGGTGAATCCTGTACTGGATGCGAAATCGCAGTTATTTCAAAATTTACCTGCCTTCCAACTCAATATTTGATACGTCAGAATGTTAAACTTCTTTCTTTGTTTGAATTTCAATAAGGTGGGCCGATCCCGGCGATACTGCAAAGCCGGGCCAACCCGTGACAGATGTGGAGCAAGCTCCTAACACTCCGTCATTTTCCAAAAATGAGTTTAATATTCTGGTGGTGCGAAGCACCACGTATCAGATATTAAGCTGATAAGAACAGATACTACACTTTGATCTTAGCCAAAAGGCCGAGAAGCGATAAAGATTCCTCGATCGGGACGGTCTTTTATTCCGGACACCATTGTAATCAACGGGGAGCATTGTTAAATGTTTCTGCGGCAATACGTCGAAACACGCGGTCCCCGCGAAACGCCTGAAATCCTGATCGGAAAGTGAGGTCAACCGTCGAATGCTTAAATATCGCGGGAAAGGAAACAATTGGCTTCAAAGATAAAAATATTTGAAATGTATCAACAGTTTTATTGTTACAGTACGTCCCCACCTAGCGGCACTTACCTGCACTCGCTGCAGGGTGATACGTAAATGTAAGAGAAAAAAATTAAATTCCTCACGTAAACACACGAGTTCCGTCAAATTGAGCAAAAAAGAAATGACGTCGTCTAAGAAACGAATAGACAGTCAGAGTTCGGTGCGAATTAAGTGGAATTGATAACGGTTACAATTTTTCACGTTGACGTTTCCATTGTTACGCGGTCTTTGTAAACAAAGTTAATATTTGTCTTTAAACAGTACGCGCTCACATGTACGCGACATTTAAAAATTTTCCCCATTTTTTAAATATATATTTATTTATTTAAATATATATAGAAGTAAAAAAAAATGGTGGATTTTTTTTTTTTTTTTTTTTTTTTTTTAACTCACAGAAGAGTGTATATATATATACATGTAAAGAAACTTTAGTAGAGAAGAAATTAAAATTATAAAATAATTCGATCCGCGGAATATTAATTTGTAAGTTTTTACTAATGTTCGCTTGCAACAGCTATGCTGCGTGCGTGCGGCGGCGAGGAAGACGTTCGTAGATTACAACGGGCAGTCGTGTTTTTTTTTTTTTTTTTTTTTTTTTTTTTTTTTTTTTTTTTTTTAACTCACAGAAGAGTGTATATATATATACATGTAAAGAAACTTTAGTAGAGAAGAAATTAAAATTATAAAATAATTCGATCCGCGGAATATTAATTTGTAAGTTTTTACTAATGTTCGCTTGCAACAGCTATGCTGCGTGCGTGCGGCGGCGAGGAAGACGTTCGTAGATTACAACGGGCAGTCGTGTTTTTTTTTTTTTTTTTTTTTTTTTTTTTTTTTTTTTTTTTTTTTTTTAACTCACAGAAGAGTGTATATATATATACATGTAAAGAAACTTTAGTAGAGAAGAAATTAAAATTATAAAATAATTCGATCCGCGGAATATTAATTTGTAAGTTTTTACTAATGTTCGCTTGCAACAGCTATGCTGCGTGCGTGCGGCGGCGAGGAAGACGTTCGTAGATTACAACGGGCAGTCGTGTTTTTTTTTTTTTTTTTTTTTTTTTTTTTTTTTTTTTTTTTTTAACTCACAGAAGAGTGTATATATATATACATGTAAAGAAACTTTAGTAGAGAAGAATTTAAAATTATAAAATAATTCGATCCGCGGAATATTAATTTGTAAGTTTTTACTAATGTTCGCTTGCAACAGCTATGCTGCGTGCGTGCGGCGGCGAGGAAGACGTTCGTAGATTACAACGGGCAGTCGTGTTTTTTTTTTTTTTTTTTTTTTTAACTCACAGAAGAGTGTATATATATATACATGTAAAGAAACTTTAGTAGAGAAGAAATTAAAATTATAAAATAATTCGATCCGCGGAATATTAATTTGTAAGTTTTTACTAATGTTCGCTTGCAACAGCTATGCTGCGTGCGTGCGGCGGCGAGGAAGACGTTCGTAGATTACAACGGGCAGTCGTGTTTTTTTTTTTTTTTTTTTTTTTTTTTTTTTTTTTTTTTTAACTCACAGAAGAGTGTATATATATATACATGTAAAGAAACTTTAGTAGAGAAGAAATTAAAATTATAAAATAATTCGATCCGCGGAATATTAATTTGTAAGTTTTTACTAATGTTCGCTTGCAACAGCTATGCTGCGTGCGTGCGGCGGCGAGGAAGACGTTCGTAGATTACAACGGGCAGTCGTGTTTTTTTTTTTTTTTTTTTTTTTTTAACTCACAGAAGAGTGTATATATATATACATGTAAAGAAACTTTAGTAGAGAAGAAATTAAAATTATAAAATAATTCGATCCGCGGAATATTAATTTGTAAGTTTTTACTAATGTTCGCTTGCAACAGCTATGCTGCGTGCGTGCGGCGGCGAGGAAGACGTTCGTAGATTACAACGGGCAGTCGTGTTTTTTTTTTTTTTTTTTTTTTTTTTTTTTTTTTTTTTAACTCACAGAAGAGTGTATATATATATACATGTAAAGAAACTTTAGTAGAGAAGAAATTAAAATTATAAAATAATTCGATCCGCGGAATATTAATTTGTAAGTTTTTACTAATGTTCGCTTGCAACAGCTATGCTGCGTGCGTGCGGCGGCGAGGAAGACGTTCGTAGATTACAACGGGCAGTCGTGTTTTTTTTTTTTTTTTTTTTTTTAACTCACAGAAGAGTGTATATATATATACATGTAAAGAAACTTTAGTAGAGAAGAAATTAAAATTATAAAATAATTCGATCCGCGGAATATTAATTTGTAAGTTTTTACTAATGTTCGCTTGCAACAGCTATGCTGCGTGCGTGCGGCGGCGAGGAAGACGTTCGTAGATTACAACGGGCAGTCGTGTTTTTTTTTTTTTTTTTTTTTTTTTTTTTTTTTTTTTTTTTTTAACTCACAGAAGAGTGTATATATATATACATGTAAAGAAACTTTAGTAGAGAAGAAATTAAAATTATAAAATAATTCGATCCGCGGAATATTAATTTGTAAGTTTTTACTAATGTTCGCTTGCAACAGCTATGCTGCGTGCGTGCGGCGGCGAGGAAGACGTTCGTAGATTACAACGGGCAGTCGTGTTTTTTTTTTTTTTTTTTTTTTTTTAACTCACAGAAGAGTGTATATATATATACATGTAAAGAAACTTTAGTAGAGAAGAAATTAAAATTATAAAATAATTCGATCCGCGGAATATTAATTTGTAAGTTTTTACTAATGTTCGCTTGCAACAGCTATGCTGCGTGCGTGCGGCGGCGAGGAAGACGTTCGTAGATTACAACGGGCAGTCGTGTTTTTTTTTTTTTTTTTTTTTTTTTTTTTTTTTTTTTTTTTTAACTCACAGAAGAGTGTATATATATATACATGTAAAGAAACTTTAGTAGAGAAGAAATTAAAATTATAAAATAATTCGATCCGCGGAATATTAATTTGTAAGTTTTTACTAATGTTCGCTTGCAACAGCTATGCTGCGTGCGTGCGGCGGCGAGGAAGACGTTCGTAGATTACAACGGGCAGTCGTGTTTTTTTTTTTTTTTTTTTTTTTTAACTCACAGAAGAGTGTATATATATATACATGTAAAGAAACTTTAGTAGAGAAGAAATTAAAATTATAAAATAATTCGATCCGCGGAATATTAATTTGTCAGTTTTTACTAATGTTCGCTTGCAACAGCTATGCTGCGTGCGTGCGGCGGCGAGGAAGACGTTCGTAGATTACAACGGGCAGTCGTGTTTTTTTTTTTTTTTTTTTTTTTTTTTTTTTTTTTTTTTTTTAACTCACAGAAGAGTGTATATATATATACATGTAAAGAAACTTTAGTAGAGAAGAAATTAAAATTATAAAATAATTCGATCCGCGGAATATTAATTTGTAAGTTTTTACTAATGTTCGCTTGCAACAGCTATGCTGCGTGCGTGCGGCGGCGAGGAAGACGTTCGTAGATTACAACGGGCAGTCGTGTTTTTTTTTTTTTTTTTTTTTTTTTTTTTTTTTTTTTTTTAACTCACAGAAGAGTGTATATATATATACATGTAAAGAAACTTTAGTAGAGAAGAAATTAAAATTATAAAATAATTCGATCCGCGGAATATTAATTTGTAAGTTTTTACTAATGTTCGCTTGCAACAGCTATGCTGCGTGCGTGCGGCGGCGAGGAAGACGTTCGTAGATTACAACGGGCAGTCGTGTTTTTTTTTTTTTTTTTTTTTTTTTTTTTTTTTTTTTTTTTTAACTCACAGAAGAGTGTATATATATATACATGTAAAGAAACTTTAGTAGAGAAGAAATTAAAATTATAAAATAATTCGATCCGCGGAATATTAATTTGTAAGTTTTTACTAATGTTCGCTTGCAACAGCTATGCTGCGTGCGTGCGGCGGCGAGGAAGACGTTCGTAGATTACAACGGGCAGTCGTGTTTTTTTTTTTTTTTTTTTTTTTTTTTTTTTTTTTTTTTTAACTCACAGAAGAGTGTATATATATATACATGTAAAGAAACTTTAGTAGAGAAGAAATTAAAATTATAAAATAATTCGATCCGCGGAATATTAATTTGTAAGTTTTTACTAATGTTCGCTTGCAACAGCTATGCTGCGTGCGTGCGGCGGCGAGGAAGACGTTCGTAGATTACAACGGGCAGTCGTGTTTTTTTTTTTTTTTTTTTTTTTTAACTCACAGAAGAGTGTATATATATATACATGTAAAGAAACTTTAGTAGAGAAGAAATTAAAATTATAAAATAATTCGATCCGCGGAATATTAATTTGTAAGTTTTTACTAATGTTCGCTTGCAACAGCTATGCTGCGTGCGTGCGGCGGCGAGGAAGACGTTCGTAGATTACAACGGGCAGTCGTGTTTTTTTTTTTTTTTTTTTTTTTTTTTTTTTTTAACTCACAGAAGAGTGTATATATATATACATGTAAAGAAACTTTAGTAGAGAAGAAATTAAAATTATAAAATAATTCGATCCGCGGAATATTAATTTGTAAGTTTTTACTAATGTTCGCTTGCAACAGCTATGCTGCGTGCGTGCGGCGGCGAGGAAGACGTTCGTAGATTACAACGGGCAGTCGTGTTTTTTTTTTTTTTTTTTTTAACTCACAGAAGAGTGTATATATATATACATGTAAAGAAACTTTAGTAGAGAAGAAATTAAAATTATAAAATAATTCGATCCGCGGAATATTAATTTGTAAGTTTTTACTAATGTTCGCTTGCAACAGCTATGCTGCGTGCGTGCGGCGGCGAGGAAGACGTTCGTAGATTACAACGGGCAGTCGTGTTTTTTTTTTTTTTTTTTTTTTTTTTTTTTTTTTTTTTTTTTTTTTTTAACTCACAGAAGAGTGTATATATATATACATGTAAAGAAACTTTAGTAGAGAAGAAATTAAAATTATAAAATAATTCGATCCGCGGAATATTAATTTGTAAGTTTTTACTAATGTTCGCTTGCAACAGCTATGCTGCGTGCGTGCGGCGGCGAGGAAGACGTTCGTAGATTACAACGGGCAGTCGTGTTTTTTTTTTTTTTTTTTTTTTTTTTTTTTTTTTTTTTTTTTTTTTAACTCACAGAAGAGTGTATATATATATACATGTAAAGAAACTTTAGTAGAGAAGAAATTAAAATTATAAAATAATTCGATCCGCGGAATATTAATTTGTAAGTTTTTACTAATGTTCGCTTGCAACAGCTATGCTGCGTGCGTGCGGCGGCGAGGAAGACGTTCGTAGATTACAACGGGCAGTCGTGTTTTTTTTTTTTTTTTTTTTTTTTTTTTTTTTTTTTTTTTTTTTTTTTAACTCACAGAAGAGTGTATATATATATACATGTAAAGAAACTTTAGTAGAGAAGAAATTAAAATTATAAAATAATTCGATCCGCGGAATATTAATTTGTAAGTTTTAACTAATGTTCGCTTGCAACAGCTATGCTGCGTGCGTGCGGCGGCGAGGAAGACGTTCGTAGATTACAACGGGCAGTCGTGTTTTTTTTTTTTTTTTTTTTTTTTTTTTTTTTTTTTTTTTTTTTTAACTCACAGAAGAGTGTATATATATATACATGTAAAGAAACTTTAGTAGAGAAGAAATTAAAATTATAAAATAATTCGATCCGCGGAATATTAATTTGTAAGTTTTTACTAATGTTCGCTTGCAACAGCTATGCTGCGTGCGTGCGGCGGCGAGGAAGACGTTCGTAGATTACAACGGGCAGTCGTGTTTTTTTTTTTTTTTTTTTTTTTTAACTCACAGAAGAGTGTATATATATATACATGTAAAGAAACTTTAGTAGAGAAGAAATTAAAATTATAAAATAATTCGATCCGCGGAATATTAATTTGTAAGTTTTTACTAATGTTCGCTTGCAACAGCTATGCTGCGTGCGTGCGGCGGCGAGGAAGACGTTCGTAGATTACAACGGGCAGTCGTGTTTTGCGATGGCCGCCCAAGAGGCGCTCTGCTAGGTGGAATAAACGTATATTGCATACATTGTTTATAAATGTATATCGAAATCCAGACGTCGGTATTTTACGTCTAAATTATAATAAAACCGAGATAGATTTATGGGAAAGTGACAGAATTAAAAGAGGCTTTAACGGCAACGAACCCCTGTTTTCAATATAGCTACGCAGTTTCCGTCAACAACGAATATTAATTACACTTCCTTTGAGCCGAAAGAAATGAGCGGAAAAAGTACGATGTTTTGAATACATATGTATCAGATACATATTCGTAAAAGGCGCGTTATCCTATCGTACTTGCGTGCGTGCGTGCGGCGGCGACGACGTTCGCGAAATACAAAAGATATATAGGGAGCGTGGTCCAGCTGGTGGCCACGGACAACGGCTTCTCCCGGAAAATTACTTGTACTCGCTGGTGCCCGGTCCTGCCTGCGAGAAGATGATTGCCGAGAGAGGTGAATCCTGTACTGGATGCGAAATCGCAGTTATTTCAAAATTTACCTGCCTTCCAACTCAATATTTGATACGTCAGAATGTTAAACTTCTTTCTTTGTTTGAATTTCAATAAGGTGGGCCGATCCCGGCGATACTGCAAAGCCGGGCCAACCCGTGACAGATGTGGAGCAAGCTCCTAACACTCCGTCATTTTCCAAAAATGAGT
>JAYJMR010000035.1:27500-243771 GCA_037074705.1 Zhengitettix transpicula
TTTTTTAACTCACAGAAGAGTGTATATATATATACATGTAAAGAAACTTTAGTAGAGAAGAAATTAAAATTATAAAATAATTCGATCCGCGGAATATTAATTTGTAAGTTTTTACTAATGTTCGCTTGCAACAGCTATGCTGCGTGCGTGCGGCGGCGAGGAAGACGTTCGTAGATTACAACGGGCAGTCGTGTTTTTTTTTTTTTTTTTTTTTTTTTTTTTTTTTTTTTTTTTAACTCACAGAAGAGTGTATATATATATACATGTAAAGAAACTTTAGTAGAGAAGAAATTAAAATTATAAAATAATTCGATCCGCGGAATATTAATTTGTAAGTTTTTACTAATGTTCGCTTGCAACAGCTATGCTGCGTGCGTGCGGCGGCGAGGAAGACGTTCGTAGATTACAACGGGCAGTCGTGTTTTTTTTTTTTTTTTTTTTTTTTAACTCACAGAAGAGTGTATATATATATACATGTAAAGAAACTTTAGTAGAGAAGAAATTAAAATTATAAAATAATTCGATCCGCGGAATATTAATTTGTAAGTTTTTACTAATGTTCGCTTGCAACAGCTATGCTGCGTGCGTGCGGCGGCGAGGAAGACGTTCGTAGATTACAACGGGCAGTCGTGTTTTTTTTTTTTTTTTTTTTTTTTTTTTTTTTTTTTTTTTTTAACTCACAGAAGAGTGTATATATATATACATGTAAAGAAACTTTAGTAGAGAAGAAATTAAAATTATAAAATAATTCGATCCGCGGAATATTAATTTGTAAGTTTTTACTAATGTTCGCTTGCAACAGCTATGCTGCGTGCGTGCGGCGGCGAGGAAGACGTTCGTAGATTACAACGGGCAGTCGTGTTTTTTTTTTTTTTTTTTTTTTTTAACTCACAGAAGAGTGTATATATATATACATGTAAAGAAACTTTAGTAGAGAAGAAATTAAAATTATAAAATAATTCGATCCGCGGAATATTAATTTGTCAGTTTTTACTAATGTTCGCTTGCAACAGCTATGCTGCGTGCGTGCGGCGGCGAGGAAGACGTTCGTAGATTACAACGGGCAGTCGTGTTTTTTTTTTTTTTTTTTTTTTTTTTTTTTTTTTTTTTTTTTTAACTCACAGAAGAGTGTATATATATATACATGTAAAGAAACTTTAGTAGAGAAGAAATTAAAATTATAAAATAATTCGATCCGCGGAATATTAATTTGTAAGTTTTTACTAATGTTCGCTTGCAACAGCTATGCTGCGTGCGTGCGGCGGCGAGGAAGACGTTCGTAGATTACAACGGGCAGTCGTGTTTTTTTTTTTTTTTTTTTTTTTTTTTTTTTTTTTTTTTTAACTCACAGAAGAGTGTATATATATATACATGTAAAGAAACTTTAGTAGAGAAGAAATTAAAATTATAAAATAATTCGATCCGCGGAATATTAATTTGTAAGTTTTTACTAATGTTCGCTTGCAACAGCTATGCTGCGTGCGTGCGGCGGCGAGGAAGACGTTCGTAGATTACAACGGGCAGTCGTGTTTTTTTTTTTTTTTTTTTTTTTTTTTTTTTTTTTTTTTTTTAACTCACAGAAGAGTGTATATATATATACATGTAAAGAAACTTTAGTAGAGAAGAAATTAAAATTATAAAATAATTCGATCCGCGGAATATTAATTTGTAAGTTTTTACTAATGTTCGCTTGCAACAGCTATGCTGCGTGCGTGCGGCGGCGAGGAAGACGTTCGTAGATTACAACGGGCAGTCGTGTTTTTTTTTTTTTTTTTTTTTTTTTTTTTTTTTTTTTTTTAACTCACAGAAGAGTGTATATATATATACATGTAAAGAAACTTTAGTAGAGAAGAAATTAAAATTATAAAATAATTCGATCCGCGGAATATTAATTTGTAAGTTTTTACTAATGTTCGCTTGCAACAGCTATGCTGCGTGCGTGCGGCGGCGAGGAAGACGTTCGTAGATTACAACGGGCAGTCGTGTTTTTTTTTTTTTTTTTTTTTTAACTCACAGAAGAGTGTATATATATACATGTAAAGAAACTTTAGTAGAGAAGAAATTAAAATTATAAAATAATTCGATCCGCGGAATATTAATTTGTAAGTTTTTACTAATGTTCGCTTGCAACAGCTATGCTGCGTGCGTGCGGCGGCGAGGAAGACGTTCGTAGATTACAACGGGCAGTCGTGTTTTTTTTTTTTTTTTTTTTTTTTTTTTTTTTTAACTCACAGAAGAGTGTATATATATATACATGTAAAGAAACTTTAGTAGAGAAGAAATTAAAATTATAAAATAATTCGATCCGCGGAATATTAATTTGTAAGTTTTTACTAATGTTCGCTTGCAACAGCTATGCTGCGTGCGTGCGGCGGCGAGGAAGACGTTCGTAGATTACAACGGGCAGTCGTGTTTTTTTTTTTTTTTTTTTAACTCACAGAAGAGTGTATATATATATACATGTAAAGAAACTTTAGTAGAGAAGAAATTAAAATTATAAAATAATTCGATCCGCGGAATATTAATTTGTAAGTTTTTACTAATGTTCGCTTGCAACAGCTATGCTGCGTGCGTGCGGCGGCGAGGAAGACGTTCGTAGATTACAACGGGCAGTCGTGTTTTTTTTTTTTTTTTTTTTTTTTTTTTTTTTTTTTTTTTTTTTTTTTTAACTCACAGAAGAGTGTATATATATATACATGTAAAGAAACTTTAGTAGAGAAGAAATTAAAATTATAAAATAATTCGATCCGCGGAATATTAATTTGTAAGTTTTTACTAATGTTCGCTTGCAACAGCTATGCTGCGTGCGTGCGGCGGCGAGGAAGACGTTCGTAGATTACAACGGGCAGTCGTGTTTTTTTTTTTTTTTTTTTTTTTTTTTTTTTTTTTTTTTTTTTTTTAACTCACAGAAGAGTGTATATATATATACATGTAAAGAAACTTTAGTAGAGAAGAAATTAAAATTATAAAATAATTCGATCCGCGGAATATTAATTTGTAAGTTTTTACTAATGTTCGCTTGCAACAGCTATGCTGCGTGCGTGCGGCGGCGAGGAAGACGTTCGTAGATTACAACGGGCAGTCGTGTTTTTTTTTTTTTTTTTTTTTTTTTTTTTTTTTTTTTTTTTTTTTTAACTCACAGAAGAGTGTATATATATATACATGTAAAGAAACTTTAGTAGAGAAGAAATTAAAATTATAAAATAATTCGATCCGCGGAATATTAATTTGTAAGTTTTAACTAATGTTCGCTTGCAACAGCTATGCTGCGTGCGTGCGGCGGCGAGGAAGACGTTCGTAGATTACAACGGGCAGTCGTGTTTTTTTTTTTTTTTTTTTTTTTTTTTTTTTTTTTTTTTTTTAACTCACAGAAGAGTGTATATATATATACATGTAAAGAAACTTTAGTAGAGAAGAAATTAAAATTATAAAATAATTCGATCCGCGGAATATTAATTTGTAAGTTTTTACTAATGTTCGCTTGCAACAGCTATGCTGCGTGCGTGCGGCGGCGAGGAAGACGTTCGTAGATTACAACGGGCAGTCGTGTTTTTTTTTTTTTTTTTTTTTTTTAACTCACAGAAGAGTGTATATATATATACATGTAAAGAAACTTTAGTAGAGAAGAAATTAAAATTATAAAATAATTCGATCCGCGGAATATTAATTTGTAAGTTTTTACTAATGTTCGCTTGCAACAGCTATGCTGCGTGCGTGCGGCGGCGAGGAAGACGTTCGTAGATTACAACGGGCAGTCGTGTTTTGCGATGGCCGCCCAAGAGGCGCTCTGCTAGGTGGAATAAACGTATATTGCATACATTGTTTATAAATGTATATCGAAATCCAGACGTCGGTATTTTACGTCTAAATTATAATAAAACCGAGATAGATTTATGGGAAAGTGACAGAATTAAAAGAGGCTTTAACGGCAACGAACCCCTGTTTTCAATATAGCTACGCAGTTTCCGTCAACAACGAATATTAATTACACTTCCTTTGAGCCGAAAGAAATGAGCGGAAAAAGTACGATGTTTTGAATACATATGTATCAGATACATATTCGTAAAAGGCGCGTTATCCTATCGTACTTGCGTGCGTGCGTGCGGCGGCGACGACGTTCGCGAAATACAAAAGATATATAGGGAGCGTG
This sequence comes from Zhengitettix transpicula, assembly GCA_037074705.1. Taxonomy (NCBI): domain Eukaryota; kingdom Metazoa; phylum Arthropoda; class Insecta; order Orthoptera; family Tetrigidae; genus Zhengitettix; species Zhengitettix transpicula. The sequence goes on from JAYJMR010000035.1 coordinate 31,651, forward strand.
GTCCAGCTGGTGGCCACGGACAACGGCTTCTCCCGGAAAATTACTTGTACTCGCTGGTGCCCGGTCCTGCCTGCGAGAAGATGATTGCCGAGAGAGGTGAATCCTGTACTGGATGCGAAATCGCAGTTATTTCAAAATTTACCTGCCTTCCAACTCAATATTTGATACGTCAGAATGTTAAACTTCTTTCTTTGTTTGAATTTCAATAAGGTGGGCCGATCCCGGCGATACTGCAAAGCCGGGCCAACCCGTGACAGATGTGGAGCAAGCTCCTAACACTCCGTCATTTTCCAAAAATGAGTTTAATATTCTGGTGGTGCGATGCACCACGTATCAGATATTAAGCTGATAAGAACAGATACTACACTTTGATCTTAGCCAAAAGGCCGAGAAGCGATAAAGATTCCTCGATCGGGACGGTCTTTTATTCCGGACACCATTGTAATCAACGGGGAGCATTGTTAAATGTTTCTGCGGCAATACGTCGAAACACGCGGTCCCCGCGAAACGCCTGAAATCCTGATCGGAAAGTGAGGTCAACCGTCGAATGCTTAAATATCGCGGGAAAGGAAACAATTGGCTTCAAAGATAAAAATATTTGAAATGTATCAACAGTTTTATTGTTACAGTACGTCCCCACCTAGCGGCACTTACCTGCACTCGCTGCAGGGTGATACGTAAATGTAAGAGAAAAAAATTAAATTCCTCACGTAAACACACGAGTTCCGTCAAATTGAGCAAAAAAGAAATGACGTCGTCTAAGAAACGAATAGACAGTCAGAGTTCGGTGCGAATTAAGTGGAATTGATAACGGTTACAATTTTTCACGTTGACGTTTCCATTGTTACGCGGTCTTTGTAAACAAAGTTAATATTTGTCTTTAAACAGTACGCGCTCACATGTACGCGACATTTAAAAATTTTCCCCATTTTTTAAATATATATTTATTTATTTAAATATATATAGAAGTAAAAAAAAATGGTGGATTTTTTTTTTTTTTTTTTTTTTTTTTTTTTTTTTTTTAACTCACAGAAGAGTGTATATATATATACATGTAAAGAAACTTTAGTAGAGAAGAAATTAAAATTATAAAATAATTCGATCCGCGGAATATTAATTTGTAAGTTTTTACTAATGTTCGCTTGCAACAGCTATGCTGCGTGCGTGCGGCGGCGAGGAAGACGTTCGTAGATTACAACGGGCAGTCGTGTTTTTTTTTTTTTTTTTTTTTTTTTTTTTTTTTTTTTTTTTTTAACTCACAGAAGAGTGTATATATATATACATGTAAAGAAACTTTAGTAGAGAAGAAATTAAAATTATAAAATAATTCGATCCGCGGAATATTAATTTGTAAGTTTTTACTAATGTTCGCTTGCAACAGCTATGCTGCGTGCGTGCGGCGGCGAGGAAGACGTTCGTAGATTACAACGGGCAGTCGTGTTTTTTTTTTTTTTTTTTTTTTTTTTTTTTTTTTTTTTTTTTTTTAACTCACAGAAGAGTGTATATATATATACATGTAAAGAAACTTTAGTAGAGAAGAAATTAAAATTATAAAATAATTCGATCCGCGGAATATTAATTTGTAAGTTTTTACTAATGTTCGCTTGCAACAGCTATGCTGCGTGCGTGCGGCGGCGAGGAAGACGTTCGTAGATTACAACGGGCAGTCGTGTTTTTTTTTTTTTTTTTTTTTTTTTTTTTTTTTTTTTTTTTTAACTCACAGAAGAGTGTATATATATATACATGTAAAGAAACTTTAGTAGAGAAGAAATTAAAATTATAAAATAATTCGATCCGCGGAATATTAATTTGTAAGTTTTTACTAATGTTCGCTTGCAACAGCTATGCTGCGTGCGTGCGGCGGCGAGGAAGACGTTCGTAGATTACAACGGGCAGTCGTGTTTTTTTTTTTTTTTTTTTTTTAACTCACAGAAGAGTGTATATATATATACATGTAAAGAAACTTTAGTAGAGAAGAAATTAAAATTATAAAATAATTCGATCCGCGGAATATTAATTTGTAAGTTTTTACTAATGTTCGCTTGCAACAGCTATGCTGCGTGCGTGCGGCGGCGAGGAAGACGTTCGTAGATTACAACGGGCAGTCGTGTTTTTTTTTTTTTTTTTTTTTTTTTTTTTTTTTTTTTTTTAACTCACAGAAGAGTGTATATATATATACATGTAAAGAAACTTTAGTAGAGAAGAAATTAAAATTATAAAATAATTCGATCCGCGGAATATTAATTTGTAAGTTTTTACTAATGTTCGCTTGCAACAGCTATGCTGCGTGCGTGCGGCGGCGAGGAAGACGTTCGTAGATTACAACGGGCAGTCGTGTTTTTTTTTTTTTTTTTTTTTTTTAACTCACAGAAGAGTGTATATATATATACATGTAAAGAAACTTTAGTAGAGAAGAAATTAAAATTATAAAATAATTCGATCCGCGGAATATTAATTTGTAAGTTTTTACTAATGTTCGCTTGCAACAGCTATGCTGCGTGCGTGCGGCGGCGAGGAAGACGTTCGTAGATTACAACGGGCAGTCGTGTTTTTTTTTTTTTTTTTTTTTTTTTTTTTTTTTTTTTTTTTTAACTCACAGAAGAGTGTATATATATATACATGTAAAGAAACTTTAGTAGAGAAGAAATTAAAATTATAAAATAATTCGATCCGCGGAATATTAATTTGTAAGTTTTTACTAATGTTCGCTTGCAACAGCTATGCTGCGTGCGTGCGGCGGCGAGGAAGACGTTCGTAGATTACAACGGGCAGTCGTGTTTTTTTTTTTTTTTTTTTTTTTTTTTTTTTTTTTTTTTTTTTAACTCACAGAAGAGTGTATATATATATACATGTAAAGAAACTTTAGTAGAGAAGAAATTAAAATTATAAAATAATTCGATCCGCGGAATATTAATTTGTAAGTTTTTACTAATGTTCGCTTGCAACAGCTATGCTGCGTGCGTGCGGCGGCGAGGAAGACGTTCGTAGATTACAACGGGCAGTCGTGTTTTTTTTTTTTTTTTTTTTTTTTTTTTTTTTTTTTTTTTTTTTTAACTCACAGAAGAGTGTATATATATATACATGTAAAGAAACTTTAGTAGAGAAGAAATTAAAATTATAAAATAATTCGATCCGCGGAATATTAATTTGTAAGTTTTTACTAATGTTCGCTTGCAACAGCTATGCTGCGTGCGTGCGGCGGCGAGGAAGACGTTCGTAGATTACAACGGGCAGTCGTGTTTTTTTTTTTTTTTTTTTTTTAACTCACAGAAGAGTGTATATATATATACATGTAAAGAAACTTTAGTAGAGAAGAAATTAAAATTATAAAATAATTCGATCCGCGGAATATTAATTTGTAAGTTTTTACTAATGTTCGCTTGCAACAGCTATGCTGCGTGCGTGCGGCGGCGAGGAAGACGTTCGTAGATTACAACGGGCAGTCGTGTTTTTTTTTTTTTTTTTTTTTTTTTTTTTTTTTTTTTTTTAACTCACAGAAGAGTGTATATATATATACATGTAAAGAAACTTTAGTAGAGAAGAAATTAAAATTATAAAATAATTCGATCCGCGGAATATTAATTTGTAAGTTTTTACTAATGTTCGCTTGCAACAGCTATGCTGCGTGCGTGCGGCGGCGAGGAAGACGTTCGTAGATTACAACGGGCAGTCGTGTTTTTTTTTTTTTTTTTTTTTTTTTAACTCACAGAAGAGTGTATATATATATACATGTAAAGAAACTTTAGTAGAGAAGAAATTAAAATTATAAAATAATTCGATCCGCGGAATATTAATTTGTAAGTTTTTACTAATGTTCGCTTGCAACAGCTATGCTGCGTGCGTGCGGCGGCGAGGAAGACGTTCGTAGATTACAACGGGCAGTCGTGTTTTTTTTTTTTTTTTTTTTTTTTTAACTCACAGAAGAGTGTATATATATATACATGTAAAGAAACTTTAGTAGAGAAGAAATTAAAATTATAAAATAATTCGATCCGCGGAATATTAATTTGTAAGTTTTTACTAATGTTCGCTTGCAACAGCTATGCTGCGTGCGTGCGGCGGCGAGGAAGACGTTCGTAGATTACAACGGGCAGTCGTGTTTTTTTTTTTTTTTTTTTTTTTTTTTTTTTTTTTTTTTAACTCACAGAAGAGTGTATATATATATACATGTAAAGAAACTTTAGTAGAGAAGAAATTAAAATTATAAAATAATTCGATCCGCGGAATATTAATTTGTAAGTTTTTACTAATGTTCGCTTGCAACAGCTATGCTGCGTGCGTGCGGCGGCGAGGAAGACGTTCGTAGATTACAACGGGCAGTCGTGTTTTTTTTTTTTTTTTTTTTTTTTTTTTTTTTTTTTTTTTTTTAACTCACAGAAGAGTGTATATATATATACATGTAAAGAAACTTTAGTAGAGAAGAAATTAAAATTATAAAATAATTCGATCCGCGGAATATTAATTTGTAAGTTTTTACTAATGTTCGCTTGCAACAGCTATGCTGCGTGCGTGCGGCGGCGAGGAAGACGTTCGTAGATTACAACGGGCAGTCGTGTTTTTTTTTTTTTTTTTTTTTTTTTTTTTTTTTTTTTTTTTAACTCACAGAAGAGTGTATATATATATACATGTAAAGAAACTTTAGTAGAGAAGAAATTAAAATTATAAAATAATTCGATCCGCGGAATATTAATTTGTAAGTTTTTACTAATGTTCGCTTGCAACAGCTATGCTGCGTGCGTGCGGCGGCGAGGAAGACGTTCGTAGATTACAACGGGCAGTCGTGTTTTTTTTTTTTTTTTTTTTTTTAACTCACAGAAGAGTGTATATATATATACATGTAAAGAAACTTTAGTAGAGAAGAAATTAAAATTATAAAATAATTCGATCCGCGGAATATTAATTTGTAAGTTTTTACTAATGTTCGCTTGCAACAGCTATGCTGCGTGCGTGCGGCGGCGAGGAAGACGTTCGTAGATTACAACGGGCAGTCGTGTTTTTTTTTTTTTTTTTTTTTTTTTTTTTTTTTTTTTTTTTAACTCACAGAAGAGTGTATATATATATACATGTAAAGAAACTTTAGTAGAGAAGAAATTAAAATTATAAAATAATTCGATCCGCGGAATATTAATTTGTAAGTTTTTACTAATGTTCGCTTGCAACAGCTATGCTGCGTGCGTGCGGCGGCGAGGAAGACGTTCGTAGATTACAACGGGCAGTCGTGTTTTTTTTTTTTTTTTTTTTTTTTTTTTTTTTTTTTTTAACTCACAGAAGAGTGTATATATATATACATGTAAAGAAACTTTAGTAGAGAAGAAATTAAAATTATAAAATAATTCGATCCGCGGAATATTAATTTGTAAGTTTTTACTAATGTTCGCTTGCAACAGCTATGCTGCGTGCGTGCGGCGGCGAGGAAGACGTTCGTAGATTACAACGGGCAGTCGTGTTTTTTTTTTTTTTTTTTTTTTTAACTCACAGAAGAGTGTATATATATATACATGTAAAGAAACTTTAGTAGAGAAGAAATTAAAATTATAAAATAATTCGATCCGCGGAATATTAATTTGTAAGTTTTTACTAATGTTCGCTTGCAACAGCTATGCTGCGTGCGTGCGGCGGCGAGGAAGACGTTCGTAGATTACAACGGGCAGTCGTGTTTTGCGATGGCCGCCCAAGAGGCGCTCTGCTAGGTGGAATAAACGTATATTGCATACATTGTTTATAAATGTATATCGAAATCCAGACGTCGGTATTTTACGTCTAAATTATAATAAAACCGAGATAGATTTATGGGAAAGTGACAGAATTAAAAGAGGCTTTAACGGCAACGAACCCCTGTTTTCAATATAGCTACGCAGTTTCCGTCAACAACGAATATTAATTACACTTCCTTTGAGCCGAAAGAAATGAGCGGAAAAAGTACGATGTTTTGAATACATATGTATCAGATACATATTCGTAAAAGGCGCGTTATCCTATCGTACTTGCGTGCGTGCGTGCGGCGGCGACGACGTTCGCGAAATACAAAAGATATATAGGGAGCGTGGTCCAGCTGGTGGCCACGGACAACGGCTTCTCCCGGAAAATTACTTGTACTCGCTGGTGCCCGGTCCTGCCTGCGAGAAGATGATTGCCGAGAGAGGTGAATCCTGTACTGGATGCGAAATCGCAGTTATTTCAAAATTTACCTGCCTTCCAACTCAATATTTGATACGTCAGAATGTTAAACTTCTTTCTTTGTTTGAATTTCAATAAGGTGGGCCGATCCCGGCGATACTGCAAAGCCGGGCCAACCCGTGACAGATGTGGAGCAAGCTCCTAACACTCCGTCATTTTCCAAAAATGAGTTTAATATTCTGGTGGTGCGATGCACCACGTATCAGATATTAAGCTGATAAGAACAGACTTAAAACTATCAATCGGTATGTTCTTCAGCTTCTACTACAAACTAATACTACAGTTAAAATCGTAATTGTAAAATTTTAAGGACAGTGATGCCTCTGTCAGTATTGCCGAACGCCCGACAGGTGTTCGGCGTATATGTCTCTTGACCAACGTATGCAGTCTGACACACATAGAATAGACAATAGTTTTCCGTATTTCCTGGAGCATAACTCTCGCAGGAACGTGTCATTTTTCGGGTCCCATGACCCTAGTGCACCAACAATAAAGGGGATTATTTCCACCTTGTCGTAGGTTCTGCCGAGGCTTTGTTTGAGGTCCTTGTACCTTTCCTCCTTCCGTGCCCTTGCGTCGTCGAAAGCGCTTGGGTGGTTTTCGAACACAATCGTGACGTCTACGATGAACGCCGTTCGCTGTTTAACTAGAAGGAGGTCAGGTCGTAGTAGGCTGCCTTCAGCCACCGGTCTATTTTCAGCGATTAGCCGGATTTTACCGGTTGCTGCTGCTTTGATCCTTTCCACTATGGCGTTGTGTCGCAGGAGGATAGCTCTGTTATGCGCCGGGCAGTGGTTCGTTACGTGCGGTAGTGTTTCATCCCTGATATTACAGCGCCGGCATGTCTTTGGGCCTTCGTTAAACCGGTATCCGTTTAGTGGGACAAGTCCTAGCCTCGCCCGGTGAATAAAGCGCCAGTCGGCGAACCTCGTGTATCTGCCTGTTAGGAGAAAGTGGCTGCTCGTGCGGCTAAGGGCGATGGTTTCGCACACTTTCCCCTGGTGTGGGGCCTCATGTAGAGTTCTTATATGTCGCGCTTGGTGTGCATTCCGGAGGGTCCGGCAAACTAGGTTCCTGTGTCTGCTGTAGAGGACGATGTTTTCTATCGTGATCCGAATGTCAGGTCCGGTTGCCCATTCACATTTGAGGAACCTAGTTGCCGTTCTCGCCCGGGTCCATGTGTTTTTTCTTTTGTTCGTTGTATCCCTGAATATTCCGTCTTGTGCTCCGTTCAAGTACGAGTCTGTTGTCCGGTCGCTTGCATCTTGCCCCGTTCTGTCTTTTATTGTGTTCTTGAGGTCTTCGATTGCCAGTGACCTAATGACGGGGTCGGGGGATGTTAAGAGCTTGTAGGCCCCGTCGACCGCCATTATGTCACAATCAATTCCGGACTCTGGAATTCCCAGGCAGCCGGATTGCCTAGACCCGTAGATGTAATGATTTGAGGCGCGGGACGGAACGTTTAACGTGCGTTTTATCAGAGGGCGTATGTAGTTATCTAGTTTTTTCCAATCGCCCTTTGTTAATGCGCCAGTCCTCAGGGCGAATTGGGTTATGGGGAAAAAGAACGATTTTATGGCGTCGAGACGTTGCCATGGGGCGAGGCTGGATGTTAGAATCGCCTCTGCCGTTTCTATGTAATTCCGCAGTGTCGACCAGTCGGATATAATGTTGTGCCCAAAGGGTTTTCCAAGGAAGGTAACTGGTTCATGGGAGTTGACTGTGCTTATGTTTTCTCCTTCCAGTGTGATATTCGTCGCCCGACAGCCTACTGGGCTAGCTCCGCTGAAGTGCATTGCTCTGCATTTGTGGGCGTTAAACTTTAGGTTTATTGTTTTTGCCGCTGTTGTTATTGAGTTTATCCGGTTTTGGAGTGTGCAGGGGTCCTTGGCAATTAGGCAGATGTCGTCTGCAAACGCTAGAACGGCGTGTGCCGCCGCATTTTGATCTTGTTCGGCCTTTTGTAGGAGCGGGTTTACCGCTAGGTTAAAGAGCATCCCACTTAGAGGGCACCCCTGCCTCACCCCTGATTGGACAGGTATGGGTTCCGTTTCGCCGTCTTCGAGGACTATGGTGGTAGTGCTGTCTGTATAGATGTCGTTAATTATCGCCGTGATTTCTTCTCCCGCGTGCCCGTGCCGAAGAGCAGCAGTGATCGCCTCATGGGGGATGGTGCCGAATGCATTGCATATGTCTAACCATGCAATGCAGATGTCTGAATGTGTTCTCTTTGCTGTTTCCAGGTAGTTGGTTAGGGCATAGTGGTGTTCAAACACGCCGTCGTACGGGAGGAACCCTTTCTGCGAATGTGAGAGGACCGCGTGCTTCGTGACCCAGGCTTTGATTCTGTTGGTTAATAGGCCCGCGTATAATTTATATACAGTCCTTAGCAGCGAGATAGGCCTGTAGTTAGTGACTTCGTTTGGATTTCCGTTTTTGTGAATTAATACAGTCCTGGCCGATTTCCAGGCTTGCGGGATTTTCCTGTATTTCGCGCAGATGTTAAATATTATTGCCAGGAGTTTGCCCTCTGGGTCGACCGATCGCCAATGGCTGTATGACAGCCTGTCATCTCCTGGGGCGGTGTTTTCGCATCGTTTCAGTTTATTTTCCACTTCTTTGGCTGAAAATCCTCCTGTCATTACCGGGCTTCGCGGCTGTGGGTGTTCGTCGGCGAATATCTCGCTGTCACATGACGTCCGGCTCCATGTTTCGCTAAAATGCCTCTTAACTGTTTCGGCCTCTAGGGGGCATTTCTGGCCTTCGCCTTCCAGGATGAGTCTGACTGCTCGGCGTCTGTTTCGCCTGTATAATTTTTGGATGAACTCGCAGTCGGTTATGTCTGCTTGTCTCACTTTCCTTGGCGTGTTTGTGGGCTGCGGTAGGTTTACAGCCTCTTGTACTTTTTTGGTCACTGATTCCAGGACGTCCGAGAATAGTGACCATTTTTCGTTGCTTGCGTCCTCTGATAGTAGAGTTCTAAGTATTCTTCGGTATGATTGGACTTGGCTTAATTCTTCTTCCTCGTCATCATCGTCTCCACTGTCAGGCGGGGCTGGCTCAGGGTTAGGTTCCTCCGCTTGAAGGGAGGCCTTGTGATGGGCTGGGGGTGGCTGGTGAGTCGGCAGCGGGTTGTGGGACTGGCGGCTTTCCGTGAGGGATCGCATGGCGTGGGCGGCAATGTGGTTCTGCAGGCCTCTCTTTGTGGTAAATGACTGCGGGCATCTATCACATAGGAATTCTGCTGTCTCATGTGGTGTTGGATTTCCTTGTGTGGTGTTCGTGTCCTGTACTGCGCCTGGACACGTATGTGCTGTGGGCCTAAGTCCAAGTTGTTTCCCACACGTCTTGCATACGTTAACGTCTTTTGTGGTCATGACGTTATGCTCTCTGTTTAAGTGTCTTTTTAATGACTGTTTAGTCGTGGCCCAATTGGTGGCCTTAAATACACGCTGGCAGCCGTCCTCCGTGCATTCAGCGTGGTTTAGGGGCGGAAATCTGATAAGTAAGATGTCATCTATGCGGGCGATTGAGTTTGTACTTTCGTAGAAAGTTTTCGTGATTTCTTCTATGTTGTGTTCTGCCATTATTGGTCTTCTATTATTGGCATTGATGGGCCAGCGCTTTTCAGCTTTTTGCTTATGTCCTGTGGTGCTGCCGGGGCTTTTGCTTTCACCGCAGCTTTCGTTCTCCTTTTTCTTTTGGGCTGAGATTCGCTTCCTTTCTCGTCCGAGGAGCTGTCACTCACTATGTTTGTTTGTGTTTCCATTTCCTCAGGAGGATTTGCGTTTTTTCTCTCCTTGGCTGGTGGCGCTGTTGGTGTTTTAAATTCCGCGATCAATTCCTCTAGTATTTGTCCATTCTCATCTTCTTTGGCGGTAGTGGTGGTTTTGTCTGTCTCCATCGGGTCAACTTCGTCCCTCTCATTGGCGGGGATTTGTAGTTTATTTTTCTGCTTTTTATCGGGGCGGGCTATTTCTGGAAATTTTATCGTTGACTCAATCCCAATTTTGTTGGCTGGACAGTCTTTCCCACGGTGGTCAGCCGAGCCACACCATTTGCACCCCATTGTGCAGTCTTCACTGACGTGTCCCTTATTTTTGCAATTAAAACACTGCCTCTCAGGGCAGGCTCCTGCAACGTGGTCCAGCGCCTGGCATAGGCGGCACCGTCTTTCCATCCCTTGGTAAGTAATGTTGATTTTAACGGCCCCTATAAATATAGCGCTGGGGATCTTGTCCCCTTTCACGTATCCGAACATTTTCCCCGTCTGGAACCCGAAATTGTCAGTTATGTCGCCAACGTGCAATATTTCGCAATGTTCTGCAAGTTTGGCTTTAATGGTAGCCGCATCTATCATTATGGATGGGTTATATATCCATATTTTGGTGTTTCTGGGTACGAAAGCGGTGACTTTAAATTCTGTTTCGTCGACTAAAAATGGTGACTTTCGAATTAATTTATCAACTAACGTTGGTGAGGCCAGGACAACATGTATCTCGTTATTTACTTGTCTCATAGCCGTAATATCGGCTACTGTTGCGTCTATATTACGGCTGAGGCTATTGGCGAAGCTTTTCTTAATTTCGTCCGTGATCATTTGCGTTCCGATGGTAGGGGTGCACTTTACAGCGCGCCGCCTATCATATCCTACATTGCTCGTAGGCGTGAGGTTCAGAGCATTTCTGGCAGCGATTGCCGCAAACGAGGTTTTCGGTTGGATGTTTGGTCCAGGGTCTTCCCTGGCATCCGAATTCATGATGGGGCTGGCCGACTGGCCGGTCCCTTCCATGTTTGGCACGTGGGTTCAAGGGATTTGGGGTTGACAAATCCCCAACCACAAGTACGACCCCGAAGGGCTGGTTTCACCCACGCGACACTTGTGGTTTTCGCCCTCCTCTCTTATCTATCGCTAGTGAACTAGCGAAATTGCCCAGAGACCACGATGGGACGTGAGAGGTAGGACTTGCTAATAGAGCTGTCACAGACAGACGGCGTTTCCTGATTGTCAATCAGGGCCTTTATTAGCCTTTGGTCTCGCCGGAAAAGGGTAAAGCGTAAAGCAAGTTGCTTACGCGACAATGACTTGTCGGCCTTGGCTGATTCGCCAAGGAACAAGACGAAACAAGAATCAATAGACAAGTTGATGTAAAAACGAAAGTCGTGAGCTTTGTGATCTTTGGCTGATTCGCCAAAGTACAAAGTCAAGATAAAACCAAGCAAAGCAGAATGCAACAAGTCAACAGCAACGATAGGGCTGTTGGATAATAAGCACACTAGACTTTCAGTGTGACTTACACTGGAGTTCAAGTTGCTTACGTGACAAAGACTTGTCGGCCTTGGCTAATTCGCCAAGGAACAAGACGAAATGAAAAAACAAGGAACAAAGTTTAAAGAAAAACGAAAAACGTGAGCTTTGTGGTTTTTGGCTGATTCGCCAAAGTACAAAGTCACAACAAAACGAGGCAAAATGCCACAACAAGTGAAGAGAAACGATAAGGTTATTGGGTAGTAAGTACACTAGACTTCTGGTGCGACTTACACTGGAGGAGTGGAGCAGGGCTTATATGGCCCGGCCTGGATAAGGGGAATGTGAGAGGTAAGATTTTAGGGCGGGATAATTCAAGAACGGTGGGTGGTAGGGGTATGAAATTTGGTAGGTTTGGCGAGGATTAATAAGGTGGAGGAAATGCAGCAGTTAAGCTCGCTCTAGGAGCGCCGTTAACCGAAAAAACGGTTAAAGTGTTCTCTCCTGCTGCGGAAGTGCGACACTCAAGCTCGTACAAGTACGCCACTGTCTATAAGACAGATGTGTTCTCTTGTGTCACGGATAATGAAAAGGGATAGATATAGATACAACGAATGTTCAGAACAGTTGGAAAGACCAAGTAACTACACTTTGATCTTAGCCAAAAGGCCGAGAAGCGATAAAGATTCCTCGATCGGGACGGTCTTTTATTCCGGACACCATTGTAATCAACGGGGAGCATTGTTAAATGTTTCTGCGGCAATACGTCGAAACACGCGGTCCCCGCGAAACGCCTGAAATCCTGATCGGAAAGTGAGGTCAACCGTCGAATGCTTAAATATCGCGGGAAAGGAAACAATTGGCTTCAAAGATAAAAATATTTGAAATGTATCAACAGTTTTATTGTTACAGTACGTCCCCACCTAGCGGCACTTACCTGCACTCGCTGCAGGGTAATACGTAAATGTAAGAGAAAAAAATTAAATTCCTCACGTAAACACACGAGTTCCGTCAAATTGAGCAAAAAAGAAATGACGTCGTCTAAGAAACGAATAGACAGTCAGAGTTCGGTGCGAATTAAGTGGAATTGATAACGGTTACAATTTTTCACGTTGACGTTTCCATTGTTACGCGGTCTTTGTAAACAAAGTTAATATTTGTCTTTAAACAGTACGCGCTCACATGTACGCGACATTTAAAAATTTTCCCCATTTTTTAAATATATATTTATTTATTTAAATATATATAGAAGTAAAAAAAAATGGTGGATTTTTTTTTTTTTTTTTTTTTTTTTTTTTTTTTTTTAACTCACAGAAGAGTGTATATATATATACATGTAAAGAAACTTTAGTAGAGAAGAAATTAAAATTATAAAATAATTCGATCCGCGGAATATTAATTTGTAAGTTTTTACTAATGTTCGCTTGCAACAGCTATGCTGCGTGCGTGCGGCGGCGAGGAAGACGTTCGTAGATTACAACGGGCAGTCGTGTTTTTTTTTTTTTTTTTTTTTTTTTTTTTTTTTTTTTTTTAACTCACAGAAGAGTGTATATATATATACATGTAAAGAAACTTTAGTAGAGAAGAAATTAAAATTATAAAATAATTCGATCCGCGGAATATTAATTTGTAAGTTTTTACTAATGTTCGCTTGCAACAGCTATGCTGCGTGCGTGCGGCGGCGAGGAAGACGTTCGTAGATTACAACGGGCAGTCGTGTTTTTTTTTTTTTTTTTTTTTTTTTTTTTTTTTTTTTTTTTAACTCACAGAAGAGTGTATATATATATACATGTAAAGAAACTTTAGTAGAGAAGAAATTAAAATTATAAAATAATTCGATCCGCGGAATATTAATTTGTAAGTTTTTACTAATGTTCGCTTGCAACAGCTATGCTGCGTGCGTGCGGCGGCGAGGAAGACGTTCGTAGATTACAACGGGCAGTCGTGTTTTTTTTTTTTTTTTTTTTTTTTTTTTTTTTTTTTTTTTAACTCACAGAAGAGTGTATATATATATACATGTAAAGAAACTTTAGTAGAGAAGAAATTAAAATTATAAAATAATTCGATCCGCGGAATATTAATTTGTAAGTTTTTACTAATGTTCGCTTGCAACAGCTATGCTGCGTGCGTGCGGCGGCGAGGAAGACGTTCGTAGATTACAACGGGCAGTCGTGTTTTTTTTTTTTTTTTTTTTTTTTTTTTTTTTTTTTTTTTTTTTTTAACTCACAGAAGAGTGTATATATATATACATGTAAAGAAACTTTAGTAGAGAAGAAATTAAAATTATAAAATAATTCGATCCGCGGAATATTAATTTGTAAGTTTTTACTAATGTTCGCTTGCAACAGCTATGCTGCGTGCGTGCGGCGGCGAGGAAGACGTTCGTAGATTACAACGGGCAGTCGTGTTTTTTTTTTTTTTTTTTTTTTTTTTTTTTTTTTTTTTTTAACTCACAGAAGAGTGTATATATATATACATGTAAAGAAACTTTAGTAGAGAAGAAATTAAAATTATAAAATAATTCGATCCGCGGAATATTAATTTGTAAGTTTTTACTAATGTTCGCTTGCAACAGCTATGCTGCGTGCGTGCGGCGACGAGGAAGACGTTCGTAGATTACAACGGGCAGTCGTGTTTTTTTTTTTTTTTTTTTTTTTTTTTTTTTTTTTTTTTTTTAACTCACAGAAGAGTGTATATATATATACATGTAAAGAAACTTTAGTAGAGAAGAAATTAAAATTATAAAATAATTCGATCCGCGGAATATTAATTTGTAAGTTTTTACTAATGTTCGCTTGCAACAGCTATGCTGCGTGCGTGCGGCGGCGAGGAAGACGTTCGTAGATTACAACGGGCAGTCGTGTTTTTTTTTTTTTTTTTTTTTTTTTTTTTTTTTTTTTTTTTTAACTCACAGAAGAGTGTATATATATACATGTAAAGAAACTTTAGTAGAGAAGAAATTAAAATTATAAAATAATTCGATCCGCGGAATATTAATTTGTAAGTTTTTACTAATGTTCGCTTGCAACAGCTATGCTGCGTGCGTGCGGCGGCGAGGAAGACGTTCGTAGATTACAACGGGCAGTCGTGTTTTTTTTTTTTTTTTTTTTTTTTTTTTTTTTTTTTTTTAACTCACAGAAGAGTGTATATATATATACATGTAAAGAAACTTTAGTAGAGAAGAAATTAAAATTATAAAATAATTCGATCCGCGGAATATTAATTTGTAAGTTTTTACTAATGTTCGCTTGCAACAGCTATGCTGCGTGCGTGCGGCGGCGAGGAAGACGTTCGTAGATTACAACGGGCAGTCGTGTTTTTTTTTTTTTTTTTTTTTTTTTTTTTTTTTTTTTTTAACTCACAGAAGAGTGTATATATATATACATGTAAAGAAACTTTAGTAGAGAAGAAATTAAAATTATAAAATAATTCGATCCGCGGAATATTAATTTGTAAGTTTTTACTAATGTTCGCTTGCAACAGCTATGCTGCGTGCGTGCGGCGGCGAGGAAGACGTTCGTAGATTACAACGGGCAGTCGTGTTTTTTTTTTTTTTTTTTTTTTTTTTTTTTTTTTTTTTTTTTAACTCACAGAAGAGTGTATATATATATACATGTAAAGAAACTTTAGTAGAGAAGAAATTAAAATTATAAAATAATTCGATCCGCGGAATATTAATTTGTAAGTTTTTACTAATGTTCGCTTGCAACAGCTATGCTGCGTGCGTGCGGCGGCGAGGAAGACGTTCGTAGATTACAACGGGCAGTCGTGTTTTTTTTTTTTTTTTTTTTTTTTTTTTTTTTTTTTTTTTAACTCACAGAAGAGTTTTTTTTTTTTTTTTTTTTTTTTTTTTTTTTTTTTTTTAACTCACAGAAGAGTGTATATATATATACATGTAAAGAAACTTTAGTAGAGAAGAAATTAAAATTATAAAATAATTCGATCCGCGGAATATTAATTTGTAAGTTTTTACTAATGTTCGCTTGCAACAGCTATGCTGCGTGCGTGCGGCGGCGAGGAAGACGTTCGTAGATTACAACGGGCAGTCGTGTTTTTTTTTTTTTTTTTTTTTTTTTTTTTTTTTTTTTTTAACTCACAGAAGAGTGTATATATATATACATGTAAAGAAACTTTAGTAGAGAAGAAATTAAAATTATAAAATAATTCGATCCGCGGAATATTAATTTGTAAGTTTTTACTAATGTTCGCTTGCAACAGCTATGCTGCGTGCGTGCGGCGGCGAGGAAGACGTTCGTAGATTACAACGGGCAGTCGTGTTTTTTTTTTTTTTTTTTTTTTTTTTTTTTTTTTTTTTAACTCACAGAAGAGTGTATATATATATACATGTAAAGAAACTTTAGTAGAGAAGAAATTAAAATTATAAAATAATTCGATCCGCGGAATATTAATTTGTAAGTTTTTACTAATGTTCGCTTGCAACAGCTATGCTGCGTGCGTGCGGCGGCGAGGAAGACGTTCGTAGATTACAACGGGCAGTCGTGTTTTTTTTTTTTTTTTTTTTTTTTTTTTTTTTTTTTTTTAACTCACAGAAGAGTGTATATATATATACATGTAAAGAAACTTTAGTAGAGAAGAAATTAAAATTATAAAATAATTCGATCCGCGGAATATTAATTTGTAAGTTTTTACTAATGTTCGCTTGCAACAGCTATGCTGCGTGCGTGCGGCGGCGAGGAAGACGTTCGTAGATTACAACGGGCAGTCGTGTTTTTTTTTTTTTTTTTTTTTTTTTTTTTTTTTTTTTTTAACTCACAGAAGAGTGTATATATATATACATGTAAAGAAACTTTAGTAGAGAAGAAATTAAAATTATAAAATAATTCGATCCGCGGAATATTAATTTGTAAGTTTTTACTAATGTTCGCTTGCAACAGCTATGCTGCGTGCGTGCGGCGGCGAGGAAGACGTTCGTAGATTACAACGGGCAGTCGTGTTTTTTTTTTTTTTTTTTTTTTTTTTTTTTTTTTTTTTAACTCACAGAAGAGTGTATATATATATACATGTAAAGAAACTTTAGTAGAGAAGAAATTAAAATTATAAAATAATTCGATCCGCGGAATATTAATTTGTAAGTTTTTACTAATGTTCGCTTGCAACAGCTATGCTGCGTGCGTGCGGCGGCGAGGAAGACGTTCGTAGATTACAACGGGCAGTCGTGTTTTTTTTTTTTTTTTTTTTTTTTTTTTTTTTTTTTTAACTCACAGAAGAGTGTATATATATATACATGTAAAGAAACTTTAGTAGAGAAGAAATTAAAATTATAAAATAATTCGATCCGCGGAATATTAATTTGTAAGTTTTTACTAATGTTCGCTTGCAACAGCTATGCTGCGTGCGTGCGGCGGCGAGGAAGACGTTCGTAGATTACAACGGGCAGTCGTGTTTTTTTTTTTTTTTTTTTTTTTTTTTTTTTTTTTTTAACTCACAGAAGAGTGTATATATATATACATGTAAAGAAACTTTAGTAGAGAAGAAATTAAAATTATAAAATAATTCGATCCGCGGAATATTAATTTGTAAGTTTTTACTAATGTTCGCTTGCAACAGCTATGCTGCGTGCGTGCGGCGGCGAGGAAGACGTTCGTAGATTACAACGGGCAGTCGTGTTTTTTTTTTTTTTTTTTTTTTTTTTTTTTTTTTTTTAACTCACAGAAGAGTGTATATATATATACATGTAAAGAAACTTTAGTAGAGAAGAAATTAAAATTATAAAATAATTCGATCCGCGGAATATTAATTTGTAAGTTTTTACTAATGTTCGCTTGCAACAGCTATGCTGCGTGCGTGCGGCGGCGAGGAAGACGTTCGTAGATTACAACGGGCAGTCGTGTTTTTTTTTTTTTTTTTTTTTTTTTTTTTTTTTTTTTTAACTCACAGAAGAGTGTATATATATATACATGTAAAGAAACTTTAGTAGAGAAGAAATTAAAATTATAAAATAATTCGATCCGCGGAATATTAATTTGTAAGTTTTTACTAATGTTCGCTTGCAACAGCTATGCTGCGTGCGTGCGGCGGCGAGGAAGACGTTCGTAGATTACAACGGGCAGTCGTGTTTTTTTTTTTTTTTTTTTTTTTTTTTTTTTTTTTTTAACTCACAGAAGAGTGTATATATATATACATGTAAAGAAACTTTAGTAGAGAAGAAATTAAAATTATAAAATAATTCGATCCGCGGAATATTAATTTGTAAGTTTTTACTAATGTTCGCTTGCAACAGCTATGCTGCGTGCGTGCGGCGGCGAGGAAGACGTTCGTAGATTACAACGGGCAGTCGTGTTTTTTTTTTTTTTTTTTTTTTTTTTTTTTTTTTTTTTTTAACTCACAGAAGAGTGTATATATATATACATGTAAAGAAACTTTAGTAGAGAAGAAATTAAAATTATAAAATAATTCGATCCGCGGAATATTAATTTGTAAGTTTTTACTAATGTTCGCTTGCAACAGCTATGCTGCGTGCGTGCGGCGGCGATGAAGACGTTCGTAGATTACAACGGGCAGTCGTGTTTTTTTTTTTTTTTTTTTTTTTTTTTTTTTTTTTTTTTAACTCACAGAAGAGTGTATATATATATACATGTAAAGAAACTTTAGTAGAGAAGAAATTAAAATTATAAAATAATTCGATCCGCGGAATATTAATTTGTAAGTTTTTACTAATGTTCGCTTGCAACAGCTATGCTGCGTGCGTGCGGCGGCGAGGAAGACGTTCGTAGATTACAACGGGCAGTCGTGTTTTTTTTTTTTTTTTTTTTTTTTTTTTTTTTTTTAACTCACAGAAGAGTGTATATATATATACATGTAAAGAAACTTTAGTAGAGAAGAAATTAAAATTATAAAATAATTCGATCCGCGGAATATTAATTTGTAAGTTTTTACTAATGTTCGCTTGCAACAGCTATGCTGCGTGCGTGCGGCGGCGAGGAAGACGTTCGTAGATTACAACGGGCAGTCGTGTTTTTTTTTTTTTTTTTTTTTTTTTTTTTTTTTTTTTTTAACTCACAGAAGAGTGTATATATATATACATGTAAAGAAACTTTAGTAGAGAAGAAATTAAAATTATAAAATAATTCGATCCGCGGAATATTAATTTGTAAGTTTTTACTAATGTTCGCTTGCAACAGCTATGCTGCGTGCGTGCGGCGGCGAGGAAGACGTTCGTAGATTACAACGGGCAGTCGTGTTTTTTTTTTTTTTTTTTTTTTTTTTTTTTTTTTTTTTAACTCACAGAAGAGTGTATATATATATACATGTAAAGAAACTTTAGTAGAGAAGAAATTAAAATTATAAAATAATTCGATCCGCGGAATATTAATTTGTAAGTTTTTACTAATGTTCGCTTGCAACAGCTATGCTGCGTGCGTGCGGCGGCGAGGAAGACGTTCGTAGATTACAACGGGCAGTCGTGTTTTTTTTTTTTTTTTTTTTTTTTTTTTTTTTTTTTTTAACTCACAGAAGAGTGTATATATATATACATGTAAAGAAACTTTAGTAGAGAAGAAATTAAAATTATAAAATAATTCGATCCGCGGAATATTAATTTGTAAGTTTTTACTAATGTTCGCTTGCAACAGCTATGCTGCGTGCGTGCGGCGGCGAGGAAGACGTTCGTAGATTACAACGGGCAGTCGTGTTTTTTTTTTTTTTTTTTTTTTTTTTTTTTTTTTTTTTTAACTCACAGAAGAGTGTATATATATATACATGTAAAGAAACTTTAGTAGAGAAGAAATTAAAATTATAAAATAATTCGATCCGCGGAATATTAATTTGTAAGTTTTTACTAATGTTCGCTTGCAACAGCTATGCTGCGTGCGTGCGGCGGCGAGGAAGACGTTCGTAGATTACAACGGGCAGTCGTGTTTTTTTTTTTTTTTTTTTTTTTTTTTTTTTTTTTTTTAACTCACAGAAGAGTGTATATATATATACATGTAAAGAAACTTTAGTAGAGAAGAAATTAAAATTATAAAATAATTCGATCCGCGGAATATTAATTTGTAAGTTTTTACTAATGTTCGCTTGCAACAGCTATGCTGCGTGCGTGCGGCGGCGAGGAAGACGTTCGTAGATTACAACGGGCAGTCGTGTTTTTTTTTTTTTTTTTTTTTTTTTTTTTTTTTTTTTTAACTCACAGAAGAGTGTATATATATATACATGTAAAGAAACTTTAGTAGAGAAGAAATTAAAATTATAAAATAATTCGATCCGCGGAATATTAATTTGTAAGTTTTTACTAATGTTCGCTTGCAACAGCTATGCTGCGTGCGTGCGGCGGCGAGGAAGACGTTCGTAGATTACAACGGGCAGTCGTGTTTTTTTTTTTTTTTTTTTTTTTTTTTTTTTTTTTTTTTAACTCACAGAAGAGTGTATATATATATACATGTAAAGAAACTTTAGTAGAGAAGAAATTAAAATTATAAAATAATTCGATCCGCGGAATATTAATTTGTAAGTTTTTACTAATGTTCGCTTGCAACAGCTATGCTGCGTGCGTGCGGCGGCGAGGAAGACGTTCGTAGATTACAACGGGCAGTCGTGTTTTTTTTTTTTTTTTTTTTTTTTTTTTTTTTTTTTTAACTCACAGAAGAGTGTATATATATATACATGTAAAGAAACTTTAGTAGAGAAGAAATTAAAATTATAAAATAATTCGATCCGCGGAATATTAATTTGTAAGTTTTTACTAATGTTCGCTTGCAACAGCTATGCTGCGTGCGTGCGGCGGCGAGGAAGACGTTCGTAGATTACAACGGGCAGTCGTGTTTTTTTTTTTTTTTTTTTTTTTTTTTTTTTTTTTTTTAACTCACAGAAGAGTGTATATATATATACATGTAAAGAAACTTTAGTAGAGAAGAAATTAAAATTATAAAATAATTCGATCCGCGGAATATTAATTTGTAAGTTTTTACTAATGTTCGCTTGCAACAGCTATGCTGCGTGCGTGCGGCGGCGAGGAAGACGTTCGTAGATTACAACGGGCAGTCGTGTTTTTTTTTTTTTTTTTTTTTTTTTTTTTTTTTTTTTAACTCACAGAAGAGTGTATATATATATACATGTAAAGAAACTTTAGTAGAGAAGAAATTAAAATTATAAAATAATTCGATCCGCGGAATATTAATTTGTAAGTTTTTACTAATGTTCGCTTGCAACAGCTATGCTGCGTGCGTGCGGCGGCGAGGAAGACGTTCGTAGATTACAACGGGCAGTCGTGTTTTTTTTTTTTTTTTTTTTTTTTTTTTTTTTTTTTTTTAACTCACAGAAGAGTGTATATATATATACATGTAAAGAAACTTTAGTAGAGAAGAAATTAAAATTATAAAATAATTCGATCCGCGGAATATTAATTTGTAAGTTTTTACTAATGTTCGCTTGCAACAGCTATGCTGCGTGCGTGCGGCGGCGAGGAAGACGTTCGTAGATTACAACGGGCAGTCGTGTTTTTTTTTTTTTTTTTTTTTTTTTTTTTTTTTTTTTTAACTCACAGAAGAGTGTATATATATATACATGTAAAGAAACTTTAGTAGAGAAGAAATTAAAATTATAAAATAATTCGATCCGCGGAATATTAATTTGTAAGTTTTTACTAATGTTCGCTTGCAACAGCTATGCTGCGTGCGTGCGGCGGCGAGGAAGACGTTCGTAGATTACAACGGGCAGTCGTGTTTTTTTTTTTTTTTTTTTTTTTTTTTTTTTTTTTTTTTTAACTCACAGAAGAGTGTATATATATATACATGTAAAGAAACTTTAGTAGAGAAGAAATTAAAATTATAAAATAATTCGATCCGCGGAATATTAATTTGTAAGTTTTTACTAATGTTCGCTTGCAACAGCTATGCTGCGTGCGTGCGGCGGCGAGGAAGACGTTCGTAGATTACAACGGGCAGTCGTGTTTTTTTTTTTTTTTTTTTTTTTTTTTTTTTTTTTTTTTTTTTTAACTCACAGAAGAGTGTATATATATATACATGTAAAGAAACTTTAGTAGAGAAGAAATTAAAATTATAAAATAATTCGATCCGCGGAATATTAATTTGTAAGTTTTTACTAATGTTCGCTTGCAACAGCTATGCTGCGTGCGTGCGGCGGCGAGGAAGACGTTCGTAGATTACAACGGGCAGTCGTGTTTTTTTTTTTTTTTTTTTTTTTTTTTTTTTTTTTTTTTTTAACTCACAGAAGAGTGTATATATATATACATGTAAAGAAACTTTAGTAGAGAAGAAATTAAAATTATAAAATAATTCGATCCGCGGAATATTAATTTGTAAGTTTTTACTAATGTTCGCTTGCAACAGCTATGCTGCGTGCGTGCGGCGGCGAGGAAGACGTTCGTAGATTACAACGGGCAGTCGTGTTTTTTTTTTTTTTTTTTTTTTTTTTTTTTTTTTTTTTTTTTAACTCACAGAAGAGTGTATATATATATACATGTAAAGAAACTTTAGTAGAGAAGAAATTAAAATTATAAAATAATTCGATCCGCGGAATATTAATTTGTAAGTTTTTACTAATGTTCGCTTGCAACAGCTATGCTGCGTGCGTGCGGCGGCGAGGAAGACGTTCGTAGATTACAACGGGCAGTCGTGTTTTTTTTTTTTTTTTTTTTTTTTTTTTTTTTTTTTTTTTAACTCACAGAAGAGTGTATATATATATACATGTAAAGAAACTTTAGTAGAGAAGAAATTAAAATTATAAAATAATTCGATCCGCGGAATATTAATTTGTAAGTTTTTACTAATGTTCGCTTGCAACAGCTATGCTGCGTGCGTGCGGCGGCGAGGAAGACGTTCGTAGATTACAACGGGCAGTCGTGTTTTTTTTTTTTTTTTTTTTTTTTTTTTTTTTTTTTTTTTTTAACTCACAGAAGAGTGTATATATATATACATGTAAAGAAACTTTAGTAGAGAAGAAATTAAAATTATAAAATAATTCGATCCGCGGAATATTAATTTGTAAGTTTTTACTAATGTTCGCTTGCAACAGCTATGCTGCGTGCGTGCGGCGGCGAGGAAGACGTTCGTAGATTACAACGGGCAGTCGTGTTTTTTTTTTTTTTTTTTTTTTTTTTTTTTTTTTTTTTTTTTTAACTCACAGAAGAGTGTATATATATATACATGTAAAGAAACTTTAGTAGAGAAGAAATTAAAATTATAAAATAATTCGATCCGCGGAATATTAATTTGTAAGTTTTTACTAATGTTCGCTTGCAACAGCTATGCTGCGTGCGTGCGGCGGCGAGGAAGACGTTCGTAGATTACAACGGGCAGTCGTGTTTTTTTTTTTTTTTTTTTTTTTTTTTTTTTTTTTTTTTAACTCACAGAAGAGTGTATATATATATACATGTAAAGAAACTTTAGTAGAGAAGAAATTAAAATTATAAAATAATTCGATCCGCGGAATATTAATTTGTAAGTTTTTACTAATGTTCGCTTGCAACAGCTATGCTGCGTGCGTGCGGCGGCGAGGAAGACGTTCGTAGATTACAACGGGCAGTCGTGTTTTTTTTTTTTTTTTTTTTTTTTTTTTTTTTTTTTTTTTTTAACTCACAGAAGAGTGTATATATATATACATGTAAAGAAACTTTAGTAGAGAAGAAATTAAAATTATAAATAATTCGATCCGCGGAATATTAATTTGTAAGTTTTTACTAATGTTCGCTTGCAACAGCTATGCTGCGTGCGTGCGGCGGCGAGGAAGACGTTCGTAGATTACAACGGGCAGTCGTGTTTTTTTTTTTTTTTTTTTTTTTTTTTTTTTTTTTTTTAACTCACAGAAGAGTGTATATATATATACATGTAAAGAAACTTTAGTAGAGAAGAAATTAAAATTATAAAATAATTCGATCCGCGGAATATTAATTTGTAAGTTTTTACTAATGTTCGCTTGCAACAGCTATGCTGCGTGCGTGCGGCGGCGAGGAAGACGTTCGTAGATTACAACGGGCAGTCGTGTTTTTTTTTTTTTTTTTTTTTTTTTTTTTTTTTTTTTTTTAACTCACAGAAGAGTGTATATATATATACATGTAAAGAAACTTTAGTAGAGAAGAAATTAAAATTATAAAATAATTCGATCCGCGGAATATTAATTTGTAAGTTTTTACTAATGTTCGCTTGCAACAGCTATGCTGCGTGCGTGCGGCGGCGAGGAAGACGTTCGTAGATTACAACGGGCAGTCGTGTTTTTTTTTTTTTTTTTTTTTTTTTTTTTTTTTTTTTTTTTT
Organism: Zhengitettix transpicula; assembly: GCA_037074705.1. Taxonomy (NCBI): domain Eukaryota; kingdom Metazoa; phylum Arthropoda; class Insecta; order Orthoptera; family Tetrigidae; genus Zhengitettix; species Zhengitettix transpicula. Next base: position 55,302 of record JAYJMR010000035.1, read on the forward strand.
TTAACTCACAGAAGAGTGTATATATATATACATGTAAAGAAACTTTAGTAGAGAAGAAATTAAAATTATAAAATAATTCGATCCGCGGAATATTAATTTGTAAGTTTTACTAATGTTCGCTTGCAACAGCTATGCTGCGTGCGTGCGGCGGCGAGGAAGACGTTCGTAGATTACAACGGGCAGTCGTGTTTTTTTTTTTTTTTTTTTTTTTTTTTTTTTTTTTTTTTTAACTCACAGAAGAGTGTATATATATATACATGTAAAGAAACTTTAGTAGAGAAGAAATTAAAATTATAAAATAATTCGATCCGCGGAATATTAATTTGTAAGTTTTTACTAATGTTCGCTTGCAACAGCTATGCTGCGTGCGTGCGGCGGCGAGGAAGACGTTCGTAGATTACAACGGGCAGTCGTGTTTTTTTTTTTTTTTTTTTTTTTTTTTTTTTTTTTTTTTTTAACTCACAGAAGAGTGTATATATATATACATGTAAAGAAACTTTAGTAGAGAAGAAATTAAAATTATAAAATAATTCGATCCGCGGAATATTAATTTGTAAGTTTTTACTAATGTTCGCTTGCAACAGCTATGCTGCGTGCGTACGGCGGCGAGGAAGACGTTCGTAGATTACAACGGGCAGTCGTGTTTTTTTTTTTTTTTTTTTTTTTTTTTTTTTTTTTTTTTAACTCACAGAAGAGTGTATATATATATACATGTAAAGAAACTTTAGTAGAGAAGAAATTAAAATTATAAAATAATTCGATCCGCGGAATATTAATTTGTAAGTTTTTACTAATGTTCGCTTGCAACAGCTATGCTGCGTGCGTGCGGCGGCGAGGAAGACGTTCGTAGATTACAACGGGCAGTCGTGTTTTTTTTTTTTTTTTTTTTTTTTTTTTTTTTTTTTAACTCACAGAAGAGTGTATATATATATACATGTAAAGAAACTTTAGTAGAGAAGAAATTAAAATTATAAATAATTCGATCCGCGGAATATTAATTTGTAAGTTTTTACTAATGTTCGCTTGCAACAGCTATGCTGCGTGCGTGCGGCGGCGAGGAAGACGTTCGTAGATTACAACGGGCAGTCGTGTTTTTTTTTTTTTTTTTTTTTTTTTTTTTTTTTTTTTTTTTTTTTTTTTTTTTTAACTCACAGAAGATTGTATATATATATACATGTAAAGAAACTTTAGTAGAGAAGAAATTAAAATTATAAAATAATTCGATCCGCGGAATATTAATTTGTAAGTTTTTACTAATGTTCGCTTGCAACAGCTATGCTGCGTGCGTGCGGCGGCGAGGAAGACGTTCGTAGATTACAACGGGCAGTCGTGTTTTTTTTTTTTTTTTTTTTTTTTTTTTTTTTTTTTTTAACTCACAGAAGAGTGTATATATATATACATGTAAAGAAACTTTAGTAGAGAAGAAATTAAAATTATAAAATAATTCGATCCGCGGAATATTAATTTGTAAGTTTTTACTAATGTTCGCTTGCAACAGCTATGCTGCGTGCGTGCGGCGGCGAGGAAGACGTTCGTAGATTACAACGGGCAGTCGTGTTTTTTTTTTGTTTTTTTTTTTTTTTTTTTTTTTTTTTTTTTTTTTTTTTTAACTCACAGAAGAGTGTATATATATACATGTAAAGAAACTTTAGTAGAGAAGAAATTAAAATTATAAAATAATTCGATCCGCGTAATATTAATTTGTAAGTTTTTACTAATGTTCGCTTGCAACAGCTATGCTGCGTGCGTGCGGCGGCGAGGAAGACGTTCGTAGATTACAACGGGCAGTCGTGTTTTTTTTTTTTTTTTTTTTTTTTTTTTTTTTTTAACTCACAGAAGAGTGTATATATATATACATGTAAAGAAACTTTAGTAGAGAAGAAATTAAAATTATAAATAATTCGATCCGCGAATATTAATTTGTAAGTTTTTACTAATGTTCGCTTGCAACAGCTATGCTGCGTGCGTGCGGCGGCGAGGAAGACGTTCGTAGATTACAACGGGCAGTCGTGTTTTGCGATGGCCGCCCAAGAGGCGCTCTGCTAGGTGGAATAAACGTATATTGCATACATTGTTTATAAATGTATATCGAAATCCAGACGTCGGTATTTTACGTCTAAATTATAATAAAACCGAGATAGATTTATGGGAAGTGACAGAATTAAAAGAGGCTTTAACGGCAACGAACCCCTGTTTTCAATATAGCTACGCAGTTTCCGTCAACAACGAATATTAATTACACTTCCTTTGAGCCGAAAGAAATGAGCGGAAAAAGTACGATGTTTTGAATACATATGTATCAGATACATATTCGTAAAAGGCGCGTTATCCTATCGTACTTGCGTGCGTGCGTGCGGCGGCGACGACGACGTTCGCGAAATACAAAAGATATATAGGAGCGTGGTCCAGCTGGTGGCCACGGACAACGGCTTCTCCCGGAAAATTACTTGTACTCGCTGGTGCCCCGGTCCTGCCTGCGAGAAGATGATTGCCGAGAGAGGTGAATCCTGTACTGGATGCGAAATCGCAGTTATTTCAAAATTTACCTGCCTTCCACTCAATATTTGATACGTCAGAATGTTAAACTTCTTTCTTTGTTTGAATTTCAATAAGGTGGGCCGATCCCGGCGATACTGCAAAGCCGGGCCAACCCGTGACAGATGTGGAGCAAGCTCCTAACACTCCGTCATTTTCCAAAAATGAGTTTAATATTCTGGTGGTGCGATGCACCACGTATCAGATATTAAGCTGATAAGAACAGATACTACACTTTGATCTTAGCCAAAAGGCCGAGAAGCGATAAAGATTCCTTTTTTTTTTTTTTTTTTTTTGGGTAATAGGCTACATGAGGGTAATCCACGATCTGGCAACTCCCCTTTAATAGCATAGGAAGGGTTTTGAAAGGGGGGATGCGGTAAGGTAGAAGAAGGCAGCCAAGGGTTAACTAGGGCCCCCGGGCTATGGTTTAAGGATCCTACCCGGCAATTGGCCTAAAAGTGATGCAGGGAAAAACCCTAGAAAACCTGCATCAGGTAGGTCGGGCATTTGGTACTTATCCCACGCCCTTCCGGTAGCGGGAGAGGAGTTTGCTGTGCCTCGATCGGGACGGTCTTTTATTCCGGACACCATTGTAATCAACGGGGAGCATTGTTAAATGTTTCTGCGGCAATACGTCGAAACACGCGGTCCCCCGCGAAACGCCTGAAATCCTGATCGGAAAGTGAGGTCAACCGTCGAATGCTTAAATATCGCGGGAAAGGAAACAATTGGCTTCAAAGATAAAAATATTTGAAATGTATCAACAGTTTTATTGTTACAGTACGTCCCCACCTAGCGGCACTTACCTGCACTCGCTGCAGGGTGATACGTAAATGTAAGAGAAAAAAATTAAATTCCTCACGTAAACACACGAGTTCCGTCAAATTGAGCAAAAAAGAAATGACGTCGTCTAAGAAACGAATAGACAGTCAGAGTTCGGTGCGAATTAAGTGGAATTGATAACGGTTACAATTTTTCACGTTGACGTTTCCATTGTTACGCGGTCTTTGTAAACAAAGTTAATATTTGTCTTTAAACAGTACGCGCTCACATGTACGCGACATTTAAAAATTTTCCCCATTTTTTAAATATATATTTATTTATTTAAATATATATAGAAGTAAAAAAAAATGGTGGATTTTTTTTTTTTTTTTTTTTTTTTTTTTTTTTTTTTTTTTTTTTTTAACTCACAGAAGAGTGTATATATATATACATGTAAAGAAACTTTAGTAGAGAAGAAATTAAAATTATAAAATAATTCGATCCGCGGAATATTAATTTGTAAGTTTTTACTAATGTTCGCTTGCAACAGCTATGCTGCGTGCGTGCGGCGGCGAGGAAGACGTTCGTAGATTACAACGGGCAGTCGTGTTTTTTTTTTTTTTTTTTTTTTTTTAACTCACAGAAGAGTGTATATATATATACATGTAAAGAAACTTTAGTAGAGAAGAAATTAAAATTATAAAATAATTCGATCCGCGGAATATTAATTTGTAAGTTTTTACTAATGTTCGCTTGCAACAGCTATGCTGCGTGCGTGCGGCGGCGAGGAAGACGTTCGTAGATTACAACGGGCAGTCGTGTTTTTTTTTTTTTTTTTTTTTTTTTTTTTTTTTTTTTTTTTAACTCACAGAAGAGTGTATATATATATACATGTAAAGAAACTTTAGTAGAGAAGAAATTAAAATTATAAAATAATTCGATCCGCGGAATATTAATTTGTAAGTTTTTACTAATGTTCGCTTGCAACAGCTATGCTGCGTGCGTGCGGCGGCGAGGAAGACGTTCGTAGATTACAACGGGCAGTCGTGTTTTTTTTTTTTTTTTTTTTTTTTTTTTTTTTTTTTTTAACTCACAGAAGAGTGTATATATATATACATGTAAAGAAACTTTAGTAGAGAAGAAATTAAAATTATAAAATAATTCGATCCGCGGAATATTAATTTGTAAGTTTTTACTAATGTTCGCTTGCAACAGCTATGCTGCGTGCGTGCGGCGGCGAGGAAGACGTTCGTAGATTACAACGGGCAGTCGTGTTTTTTTTTTTTTTTTTTTTTTTTTTTTTTTTTTTTTTAACTCACAGAAGAGTGTATATATATATACATGTAAAGAAACTTTAGTAGAGAAGAAATTAAAATTATAAAATAATTCGATCCGCGGAATATTAATTTGTAAGTTTTTACTAATGTTCGCTTGCAACAGCTATGCTGCGTGCGTGCGGCGGCGAGGAAGACGTTCGTAGATTACAACGGGCAGTCGTGTTTTTTTTTTTTTTTTTTTTTTTTTTTTTTTTTTTTTTTAACTCACAGAAGAGTGTATATATATATATACATGTAAAGAAACTTTAGTAGAGAAGAAATTAAAATTATAAAATAATTCGATCCGCGGAATATTAATTTGTAAGTTTTTACTAATGTTCGCTTGCAACAGCTATGCTGCGTGCGTGCGGCGGCGAGGAAGACGTTCGTAGATTACAACGGGCAGTCGTGTTTTTTTTTTTTTTTTTTTTTTTTAACTCACAGAAGAGTGTATATATATATACATGTAAAGAAACTTTAGTAGAGAAGAAATTAAAATTATAAAATAATTCGATCCGCGGAATATTAATTTGTAAGTTTTTACTAATGTTCGCTTGCAACAGCTATGCTGCGTGCGTGCGGCGGCGAGGAAGACGTTCGTAGATTACAACGGGCAGTCGTGTTTTTTTTTTTTTTTTTTTTTTTTTTTTTTTTTTTTTTTTTAACTCACAGAAGAGTGTATATATATATACATGTAAAGAAACTTTAGTAGAGAAGAAATTAAAATTATAAAATAATTCGATCCGCGGAATATTAATTTGTAAGTTTTTACTAATGTTCGCTTGCAACAGCTATGCTGCGTGCGTGCGGCGGCGAGGAAGACGTTCGTAGATTACAACGGGCAGTCGTGTTTTTTTTTTTTTTTTTTTTTTTTTTTTTTTTTTTTTTTTTTTTTTAACTCACAGAAGAGTGTATATATATATACATGTAAAGAAACTTTAGTAGAGAAGAAATTAAAATTATAAAATAATTCGATCCGCGGAATATTAATTTGTAAGTTTTTACTAATGTTCGCTTGCAACAGCTATGCTGCGTGCGTGCGGCGGCGAGGAAGACGTTCGTAGATTACAACGGGCAGTCGTGTTTTTTTTTTTTTTTTTTTTTTTTTTTTTTTTTTTTTTTTTTTTAACTCACAGAAGAGTGTATATATATATACATGTAAAGAAACTTTAGTAGAGAAGAAATTAAAATTATAAAATAATTCGATCCGCGGAATATTAATTTGTAAGTTTTTACTAATGTTCGCTTGCAACAGCTATGCTGCGTGCGTGCGGCGGCGAGGAAGACGTTCGTAGATTACAACGGGCAGTCGTGTTTTTTTTTTTTTTTTTTTTTTTTTTTTTTTTTTTTTTTTTTTTTAACTCACAGAAGAGTGTATATATATATACATGTAAAGAAACTTTAGTAGAGAAGAAATTAAAATTATAAAATAATTCGATCCGCGGAATATTAATTTGTAAGTTTTTACTAATGTTCGCTTGCAACAGCTATGCTGCGTGCGTGCGGCGGCGAGGAAGACGTTCGTAGATTACAACGGGCAGTCGTGTTTTTTTTTTTTTTTTTTTTTTTTTTTTTTTTTTTTTTTTAACTCACAGAAGAGTGTATATATATATACATGTAAAGAAACTTTAGTAGAGAAGAAATTAAAATTATAAAATAATTCGATCCGCGGAATATTAATTTGTAAGTTTTTACTAATGTTCGCTTGCAACAGCTATGCTGCGTGCGTGCGGCGGCGAGGAAGACGTTCGTAGATTACAACGGGCAGTCGTGTTTTTTTTTTTTTTTTTTTTTTTTTTTTTTTTTTTTTAACTCACAGAAGAGTGTATATATATATACATGTAAAGAAACTTTAGTAGAGAAGAAATTAAAATTATAAAATAATTCGATCCGCGGAATATTAATTTGTAAGTTTTTACTAATGTTCGCTTGCAACAGCTATGCTGCGTGCGTACGGCGGCGAGGAAGACGTTCGTAGATTACAACGGGCAGTCGTGTTTTTTTTTTTTTTTTTTTTTTTTTTTTTTTTTTTTTTAACTCACAGAAGAGTGTATATATATATACATGTAAAGAAACTTTAGTAGAGAAGAAATTAAAATTATAAAATAATTCGATCCGCGGAATATTAATTTGTAAGTTTTTACTAATGTTCGCTTGCAACAGCTATGCTGCGTGCGTGCGGCGGCGAGGAAGACGTTCGTAGATTACAACGGGCAGTCGTGTTTTTTTTTTTTTTTTTTTTTTTTTTTTTTTTTTTTTTAACTCACAGAAGAGTGTATATATATATACATGTAAAGAAACTTTAGTAGAGAAGAAATTAAAATTATAAAATAATTCGATCCGCGGAATATTAATTTGTAAGTTTTTACTAATGTTCGCTTGCAACAGCTATGCTGCGTGCGTGCGGCGGCGAGGAAGACGTTCGTAGATTACAACGGGCAGTCGTGTTTTTTTTTTTTTTTTTTTTTTTTTTTTTTTTTTTTTTTTTTTTTTTAACTCACAGAAGATTGTATATATATATACATGTAAAGAAACTTTAGTAGAGAAGAAATTAAAATTATAAAATAATTCGATCCGCGGAATATTAATTTGTAAGTTTTTACTAATGTTCGCTTGCAACAGCTATGCTGCGTGCGTGCGGCGGCGAGGAAGACGTTCGTAGATTACAACGGGCAGTCGTGTTTTTTTTTTTTTTTTTTTTTTTTTTTTTTTTTTTTTAACTCACAGAAGAGTGTATATATATATACATGTAAAGAAACTTTAGTAGAGAAGAAATTAAAATTATAAAATAATTCGATCCGCGGAATATTAATTTGTAAGTTTTTACTAATGTTCGCTTGCAACAGCTATGCTGCGTGCGTGCGGCGGCGAGGAAGACGTTCGTAGATTACAACGGGCAGTCGTGTTTTTTTTTTTTTTTTTTTTTTTTTTTTTTTTTTTTTTTTTTTTTTAACTCACAGAAGAGTGTATATATATATACATGTAAAGAAACTTTAGTAGAGAAGAAATTAAAATTATAAAATAATTCGATCCGCGGAATATTAATTTGTAAGTTTTTACTAATGTTCGCTTGCAACAGCTATGCTGCGTGCGTGCGGCGGCGAGGAAGACGTTCGTAGATTACAACGGGCAGTCGTGTTTTTTTTTTTTTTTTTTTTTTTTTTTTTTTTTTAACTCACAGAAGAGTGTATATATATATACATGTAAAGAAACTTTAGTAGAGAAGAAATTAAAATTATAAAATAATTCGATCCGCGGAATATTAATTTGTAAGTTTTTACTAATGTTCGCTTGCAACAGCTATGCTGCGTGCGTGCGGCGGCGAGGAAGACGTTCGTAGATTACAACGGGCAGTCGTGTTTTGCGATGGCCGCCCAAGAGGCGCTCTGCTAGGTGGAATAAACGTATATTGCATACATTGTTTATAAATGTATATCGAAATCCAGACGTCGGTATTTTACGTCTAAATTATAATAAAACCGAGATAGATTTATGGGAAAGTGACAGAATTAAAAGAGGCTTTAACGGCAACGAACCCCTGTTTTCAATATAGCTACGCAGTTTCCGTCAACAACGAATATTAATTACACTTCCTTTGAGCCGAAAGAAATGAGCGGAAAAAGTACGATGTTTAGAATACATATGTATCAGATACATATTCGTAAAAGGCGCGTTATCCTATCGTACTTGCGTGCGTGCGTGCGGCGGCGACGACGACGTTCGCGAAATACAAAAGATATATAGGGAGCGTGGTCCAGCTGGTGGCCACGGACAACGGCTTCTCCCGGAAAATTACTTGTACTCGCTGGTGCCCGGTCCTGCCTGCGAGAAGATGATTGCCGAGAGAGGTGAATCCTGTACTGGATGCGAAATCGCAGTTATTTCAAAATTTACCTGCCTTCCAACTCAATATTTGATACGTCAGAATGTTAAACTTCTTTCTTTGTTTGAATTTCAATAAGGTGGGCCGATCCCGGCGATACTGCAAAGCCGGGCCAACCCGTGACAGATGTGGAGCAAGCTCCTAACACTCCGTCATTTTCCAAAAATGAGTTTAATATTCTGGTGGTGCGATGCACCACGTATCAGATATTAAGCTGATAAGAACAGATACTACACTTTGATCTTAGCCAAAAGGCCGAGAAGCGATAAAGATTCCTTTTTTTTTTTTTTTTTTTTTGGGTAATAGGCTACATGAGGGTAATCCACGATCTGGCAACTCCCCTTTAATAGCATAGGAAGGGTTTTGAAAGGGGGGATGCGGTAAGGTAGAAGAAGGCAGCCAAGGGTTAACTAGGGCCCCCGGGCTATGGTTTAAGGATCCTACCCGGCAATTGGCCTAAAAGTGATGCAGGGAAAAACCCTAGAAAACCTGCATCAGGTAGGTCGGGCATTTGGTACTTATCCCACGCCCTTCCGGTAGCGGGAGAGGAGTTTGCTGTGCCTCGATCGGGACGGTCTTTTATTCCGGACACCATTGTAATCAACGGGGAGCATTGTTAAATGTTTCTGCGGCAATACGTCGAAACACGCGGTCCCCGCGAAACGCCTGAAATCCTGATCGGAAAGTGAGGTCAACCGTCGAATGCTTAAATATCGCGGGAAAGGAAACAATTGGCTTCAAAGATAAAAATATTTGAAATGTATCAACAGTTTTATTGTTACAGTACGTCCCCACCTAGCGGCACTTACCTGCACTCGCTGCAGGGTGATACGTAAATGTAAGAGAAAAAAATTAAATTCCTCACGTAAACACACGAGTTCCGTCAAATTGAGCAAAAAAGAAATGACGTCGTCTAAGAAACGAATAGACAGTCAGAGTTCGGTGCGAATTAAGTGGAATTGATAACGGTTACAATTTTTCACGTTGACGTTTCCATTGTTACGCGGTCTTTGTAAACAAAGTTAATATTTGTCTTTAAACAGTACGCGCTCACATGTACGCGACATTTAAAAATTTTCCCCATTTTTTAAATATATATTTATTTATTTAAATATATATAGAAGTAAAAAAAAATGGTGGATTTTTTTTTTTTTTTTTTTTTTTTTTTTTTTTTTTTTAACTCACAGAAGAGTGTATATATATATACATGTAAAGAAACTTTAGTAGAGAAGAAATTAAAATTATAAAATAATTCGATCCGCGGAATATTAATTTGTAAGTTTTTACTAATGTTCGCTTGCAACAGCTATGCTGCGTGCGTGCGGCGGCGAGGAAGACGTTCGTAGATTACAACGGGCAGTCGTGTTTTTTTTTTTTTTTTTTTTTTTTTTTTTTTTTTTAACTCACAGAAGAGTGTATATATATATACATGTAAAGAAACTTTAGTAGAGAAGAAATTAAAATTATAAAATAATTCGATCCGCGGAATATTAATTTGTAAGTTTTTACTAATGTTCGCTTGCAACAGCTATGCTGCGTGCGTGCGGCGGCGAGGAAGACGTTCGTAGATTACAACGGGCAGTCGTGTTTTTTTTTTTTTTTTTTTTTTTTTTTTTTTTTTTTTTTTTTAACTCACAGAAGAGTGTATATATATATACATGTAAAGAAACTTTAGTAGAGAAGAAATTAAAATTATAAAATAATTCGATCCGCGGAATATTAATTTGTAAGTTTTTACTAATGTTCGCTTGCAACAGCTATGCTGCGTGCGTGCGGCGGCGAGGAAGACGTTCGTAGATTACAACGGGCAGTCGTGTTTTTTTTTTTTTTTTTTTTTTTTTTTTTTTTTTTTAACTCACAGAAGAGTGTATATATATATACATGTAAAGAAACTTTAGTAGAGAAGAAATTAAAATTATAAAATAATTCGATCCGCGGAATATTAATTTGTAAGTTTTTACTAATGTTCGCTTGCAACAGCTATGCTGCGTGCGTGCGGCGGCGAGGAAGACGTTCGTAGATTACAACGGGCAGTCGTGTTTTTTTTTTTTTTTTTTTTTTTTTTTAACTCACAGAAGAGTGTATATATATATACATGTAAAGAAACTTTAGTAGAGAAGAAATTAAAATTATAAAATAATTCGATCCGCGGAATATTAATTTGTAAGTTTTTACTAATGTTCGCTTGCAACAGCTATGCTGCGTGCGTGCGGCGGCGAGGAAGACGTTCGTAGATTACAACGGGCAGTCGTGTTTTTTTTTTTTTTTTTTTTTTTTTTTTTTTTTTTTTTTTTTAACTCACAGAAGAGTGTATATATATATACATGTAAAGAAACTTTAGTAGAGAAGAAATTAAAATTATAAAATAATTCGATCCGCGGAATATTAATTTGTAAGTTTTTACTAATGTTCGCTTGCAACAGCTATGCTGCGTGCGTGCGGCGGCGAGGAAGACGTTCGTAGATTACAACGGGCAGTCGTGTTTTTTTTTTTTTTTTTTTTTTTTTTTTTTTTTTTTTTAACTCACAGAAGAGTGTATATATATATACATGTAAAGAAACTTTAGTAGAGAAGAAATTAAAATTATAAAATAATTCGATCCGCGGAATATTAATTTGTAAGTTTTTACTAATGTTCGCTTGCAACAGCTATGCTGCGTGCGTGCGGCGGCGAGGAAGACGTTCGTAGATTACAACGGGCAGTCGTGTTTTTTTTTTTTTTTTTTTTTTTTTTTTTTTTTTTTAACTCACAGAAGAGTGTATATATATATACATGTAAAGAAACTTTAGTAGAGAAGAAATTAAAATTATAAAATAATTCGATCCGCGGAATATTAATTTGTAAGTTTTTACTAATGTTCGCTTGCAACAGCTATGCTGCGTGCGTGCGGCGGCGAGGAAGACGTTCGTAGATTACAACGGGCAGTCGTGTTTTTTTTTTTTTTTTTTTTTTTTTTTTTTTTTTTTTTTAACTCACAGAAGAGTGTATATATATATATACATGTAAAGAAACTTTAGTAGAGAAGAAATTAAAATTATAAAATAATTCGATCCGCGGAATATTAATTTGTAAGTTTTTACTAATGTTCGCTTGCAACAGCTATGCTGCGTGCGTGCGGCGGCGAGGAAGACGTTCGTAGATTACAACGGGCAGTCGTGTTTTTTTTTTTTTTTTTTTTTTTTTAACTCACAGAAGAGTGTATATATATATACATGTAAAGAAACTTTAGTAGAGAAGAAATTAAAATTATAAAATAATTCGATCCGCGGAATATTAATTTGTAAGTTTTTACTAATGTTCGCTTGCAACAGCTATGCTGCGTGCGTGCGGCGGCGAGGAAGACGGAAGACGTTCGTAGATTACAACGGGCAGTCGTGTTTTTTTTTTTTTTTTTTTTTTTTTTTTTTTTTTTTTTTTAACTCACAGAAGAGTGTATATATATATACATGTAAAGAAACTTTAGTAGAGAAGAAATTAAAATTATAAAATAATTCGATCCGCGGAATATTAATTTGTAAGTTTTTACTAATGTTCGCTTGCAACAGCTATGCTGCGTGCGTGCGGCGGCGAGGAAGACGTTCGTAGATTACAACGGGCAGTCGTGTTTTTTTTTTTTTTTTTTTTTTTTTTTTTTTTTTTTTTAACTCACAGAAGAGTGTATATATATATACATGTAAAGAAACTTTAGTAGAGAAGAAATTAAAATTATAAAATAATTCGATCCGCGGAATATTAATTTGTAAGTTTTTACTAATGTTCGCTTGCAACAGCTATGCTGCGTGCGTGCGGCGGCGAGGAAGACGTTCGTAGATTACAACGGGCAGTCGTGTTTTTTTTTTTTTTTTTTTTTTTTTTTTTTTTTTTAACTCACAGAAGAGTGTATATATATATACATGTAAAGAAACTTTAGTAGAGAAGAAATTAAAATTATAAAATAATTCGATCCGCGGAATATTAATTTGTAAGTTTTTACTAATGTTCGCTTGCAACAGCTATGCTGCGTGCGTGCGGCGGCGAGGAAGACGTTCGTAGATTACAACGGGCAGTCGTGTTTTTTTTTTTTTTTTTTTTTTTTTTTTTTTTTTTTTTAACTCACAGAAGAGTGTATATATATATACATGTAAAGAAACTTTAGTAGAGAAGAAATTAAAATTATAAAATAATTCGATCCGCGGAATATTAATTTGTAAGTTTTTACTAATGTTCGCTTGCAACAGCTATGCTGCGTGCGTGCGGCGGCGAGGAAGACGTTCGTAGATTACAACGGGCAGTCGTGTTTTTTTTTTTTTTTTTTTTTTTTTTTTTTTTTTTTTAACTCACAGAAGAGTGTATATATATATACATGTAAAGAAACTTTAGTAGAGAAGAAATTAAAATTATAAAATAATTCGATCCGCGGAATATTAATTTGTAAGTTTTTACTAATGTTCGCTTCAACAGCTATGCTGCGTGCGTGCGGCGGCGAGGAAGACGTTCGTAGATTACAACGGGCAGTCGTGTTTTTTTTTTTTTTTTTTTTTTTTTTTTTTTTTTTTTTAACTCACAGAAGAGTGTATATATATATACATGTAAAGAAACTTTAGTAGAGAAGAAATTAAAATTATAAAATAATTCGATCCGCGGAATATTAATTTGTAAGTTTTTACTAATGTTCGCTTGCAACAGCTATGCTGCGTGCGTGCGGCGGCGAGGAAGACGTTCGTAGATTACAACGGGCAGTCGTGTTTTTTTTTTTTTTTTTTTTTTTTTTTTTTTTTTTTTAACTCACAGAAGAGTGTATATATATATACATGTAAAGAAACTTTAGTAGAGAAGAAATTAAAATTATAAAATAATTCGATCCGCGGAATATTAATTTGTAAGTTTTTACTAATGTTCGCTTGCAACAGCTATGCTGCGTGCGTGCGGCGGCGAGGAAGACGTTCGTAGATTACAACGGGCAGTCGTGTTTTTTTTTTTTTTTTTTTTTTTTTTTTTTTTTTTTTAACTCACAGAAGAGTGTATATATATATACATGTAAAGAAACTTTAGTAGAGAAGAAATTAAAATTATAAAATAATTCGATCCGCGGAATATTAATTTGTAAGTTTTTACTAATGTTCGCTTGCAACAGCTATGCTGCGTGCGTGCGGCGGCGAGGAAGACGTTCGTAGATTACAACGGGCAGTCGTGTTTTTTTTTTTTTTTTTTTTTTTTTTTTTTTTTTTTTTTAACTCACAGAAGAGTGTATATATATATACATGTAAAGAAACTTTAGTAGAGAAGAAATTAAAATTATAAAATAATTCGATCCGCGGAATATTAATTTGTAAGTTTTTACTAATGTTCGCTTGCAACAGCTATGCTGCGTGCGTGCGGCGGCGAGGAAGACGTTCGTAGATTACAACGGGCAGTCGTGTTTTTTTTTTTTTTTTTTTTTTTTTTTTTTTTTTTTTTTAACTCACAGAAGAGTGTATATATATATACATGTAAAGAAACTTTAGTAGAGAAGAAATTAAAATTATAAAATAATTCGATCCGCGGAATATTAATTTGTAAGTTTTTACTAATGTTCGCTTGCAACAGCTATGCTGCGTGCGTGCGGCGGCGAGGAAGACGTTCGTAGATTACAACGGGCAGTCGTGTTTTTTTTTTTTTTTTTTTTTTTTTTTTTTTTTAACTCACAGAAGAGTGTATATATATATACATGTAAAGAAACTTTAGTAGAGAAGAAATTAAAATTATAAAATAATTCGATCCGCGGAATATTAATTTGTAAGTTTTTACTAATGTTCGCTTGCAACAGCTATGCTGCGTGCGTGCGGCGGCGAGGAAGACGTTCGTAGATTACAACGGGCAGTCGTGTTTTTTTTTTTTTTTTTTTTTTTTTTTTTTTTTTTTTTTTAACTCACAGAAGAGTGTATATATATATACATGTAAAGAAACTTTAGTAGAGAAGAAATTAAAATTATAAAATAATTCGATCCGCGGAATATTAATTTGTAAGTTTTTACTAATGTTCGCTTGCAACAGCTATGCTGCGTGCGTGCGGCGGCGAGGAAGACGTTCGTAGATTACAACGGGCAGTCGTGTTTTTTTTTTTTTTTTTTTTTTTTTTTTTTTTTTTTTAACTCACAGAAGAGTGTATATATATATACATGTAAAGAAACTTTAGTAGAGAAGAAATTAAAATTATAAAATAATTCGATCCGCGGAATATTAATTTGTAAGTTTTTACTAATGTTCGCTTGCAACAGCTATGCTGCGTGCGTGCGGCGGCGAGGAAGACGTTCGTAGATTACAACGGGCAGTCGTGTTTTTTTTTTTTTTTTTTTTTTTTTTTTTTTTTTTTTTTTTAACTCACAGAAGAGTGTATATATATATACATGTAAAGAAACTTTAGTAGAGAAGAAATTAAAATTATAAAATAATTCGATCCGCGGAATATTAATTTGTAAGTTTTTACTAATGTTCGCTTGCAACAGCTATGCTGCGTGCGTGCGGCGGCGAGGAAGACGTTCGTAGATTACAACGGGCAGTCGTGTTTTTTTTTTTTTTTTTTTTTTTTTTTTTTTTTTTTTTTTTTAACTCACAGAAGAGTGTATATATATATACATGTAAAGAAACTTTAGTAGAGAAGAAATTAAAATTATAAAATAATTCGATCCGCGGAATATTAATTTGTAAGTTTTTACTAATGTTCGCTTGCAACAGCTATGCTGCGTGCGTGCGGCGGCGAGGAAGACGTTCGTAGATTACAACGGGCAGTCGTGTTTTTTTTTTTTTTTTTTTTTTTTTAACTCACAGAAGAGTGTATATATATATACATGTAAAGAAACTTTAGTAGAGAAGAAATTAAAATTATAAAATAATTCGATCCGCGGAATATTAATTTGTAAGTTTTTACTAATGTTCGCTTGCAACAGCTATGCTGCGTGCGTGCGGCGGCGAGGAAGACGTTCGTAGATTACAACGGGCAGTCGTGTTTTTTTTTTTTTTTTTTTTTTTTTTTTTTTTTTTTTTTTTAACTCACAGAAGAGTGTATATATATATACATGTAAAGAAACTTTAGTAGAGAAGAAATTAAAATTATAAAATAATTCGATCCGCGGAATATTAATTTGTAAGTTTTTACTAATGTTCGCTTGCAACAGCTATGCTGCGTGCGTGCGGCGGCGAGGAAGACGTTAGATTACAACGGGCAGTCGTGTTTTTTTTTTTTTTTTTTTTTTTTTTTTTTTTTTTTTTTTAACTCACAGAAGAGTGTATATATATATACATGTAAAGAAACTTTAGTAGAGAAGAAATTAAAATTATAAAATAATTCGATCCGCGGAATATTAATTTGTAAGTTTTTACTAATGTTCGCTTGCAACAGCTATGCTGCGTGCGTGCGGCGGCGAGGAAGACGTTCGTAGATTACAACGGGCAGTCGTGTTTTTTTTTTTTTTTTTTTTTTTTTTTTTTTTTTTTTTTTTTAACTCACAGAAGAGTGTATATATATATACATGTAAAGAAACTTTAGTAGAGAAGAAATTAAAATTATAAAATAATTCGATCCGCGGAATATTAATTTGTAAGTTTTTACTAATGTTCGCTTGCAACAGCTATGCTGCGTGCGTGCGGCGGCGAGGAAGACGTTCGTAGATTACAACGGGCAGTCGTGTTTTTTTTTTTTTTTTTTTTTTTTTTTTTTTTTTTTTTTTTTTTAACTCACAGAAGAGTGTATATATATATACATGTAAAGAAACTTTAGTAGAGAAGAAATTAAAATTATAAAATAATTCGATCCGCGGAATATTAATTTGTAAGTTTTTACTAATGTTCGCTTGCAACAGCTATGCTGCGTGCGTGCGGCGGCGAGGAAGACGTTCGTAGATTACAACGGGCAGTCGTGTTTTTTTTTTTTTTTTTTTTTTTTTTTTTTTTTTTTTTTTAACTCACAGAAGAGTGTATATATATATACATGTAAAGAAACTTTAGTAGAGAAGAAATTAAAATTATAAAATAATTCGATCCGCGGAATATTAATTTGTAAGTTTTTACTAATGTTCGCTTGCAACAGCTATGCTGCGTGCGTGCGGCGGCGAGGAAGACGTTCGTAGATTACAACGGGCAGTCGTGTTTTTTTTTTTTTTTTTTTTTTTTTTTTTTTTTTTTAACTCACAGAAGAGTGTATATATATATACATGTAAAGAAACTTTAGTAGAGAAGAAATTAAAATTATAAAATAATTCGATCCGCGGAATATTAATTTGTAAGTTTTTACTAATGTTCGCTTGCAACAGCTATGCTGCGTGCGTGCGGCGGCGAGGAAGACGTTCGTAGATTACAACGGGCAGTCGTGTTTTTTTTTTTTTTTTTTTTTTTTTTTTTTTTTTTAACTCACAGAAGAGTGTATATATATATACATGTAAAGAAACTTTAGTAGAGAAGAAATTAAAATTATAAAATAATTCGATCCGCGGAATATTAATTTGTAAGTTTTTACTAATGTTCGCTTGCAACAGCTATGCTGCGTGCGTGCGGCGGCGAGGAAGACGTTCGTAGATTACAACGGGCAGTCGTGTTTTTTTTTTTTTTTTTTTTTAACTCACAGAAGAGTGTATATATATATACATGTAAAGAAACTTTAGTAGAGAAGAAATTAAAATTATAAAATAATTCGATCCGCGGAATATTAATTTGTAAGTTTTTACTAATGTTCGCTTGCAACAGCTATGCTGCGTGCGTGCGGCGGCGAGGAAGACGTTCGTAGATTACAACGGGCAGTCGTGTTTTTTTTTTTTTTTTTTTTTTTTTTTTTTTTTTAACTCACAGAAGAGTGTATATATATATACATGTAAAGAAACTTTAGTAGAGAAGAAATTAAAATTATAAAATAATTCGATCCGCGGAATATTAATTTGTAAGTTTTTACTAATGTTCGCTTGCAACAGCTATGCTGCGTGCGTGCGGCGGCGAGGAAGACGTTCGTAGATTACAACGGGCAGTCGTGTTTTTTTTTTTTTTTTTTTTTTTTTTTTTTTTTTTTTTTTTTTTAACTCACAGAAGAGTGTATATATATATACATGTAAAGAAACTTTAGTAGAGAAGAAATTAAAATTATAAAATAATTCGATCCGCGGAATATTAATTTGTAAGTTTTTACTAATGTTCGCTTGCAACAGCTATGCTGCGTGCGTGCGGCGGCGAGGAAGACGTTCGTAGATTACAACGGGCAGTCGTGTTTTTTTTTTTTTTTTTTTTTTTTTTTTTTTTTTTTTTTTAACTCACAGAAGAGTGTATATATATATACATGTAAAGAAACTTTAGTAGAGAAGAAATTAAAATTATAAAATAATTCGATCCGCGGAATATTAATTTGTAAGTTTTTACTAATGTTCGCTTGCAACAGCTATGCTGCGTGCGTGCGGCGGCGAGGAAGACGTTCGTAGATTACAACGGGCAGTCGTGTTTTTTTTTTTTTTTTTTTTTTTTTTTTTTTTTTTTTTTTTTTTTAACTCACAGAAGAGTGTATATATATATACATGTAAAGAAACTTTAGTAGAGAAGAAATTAAAATTATAAAATAATTCGATCCGCGGAATATTAATTTGTAAGTTTTTACTAATGTTCGCTTGCAACAGCTATGCTGCGTGCGTGCGGCGGCGAGGAAGACGTTCGTAGATTACAACGGGCAGTCGTGTTTTTTTTTTTTTTTTTTTTTTTTTTTTTTTTTTTAACTCACAGAAGAGTGTATATATATATACATGTAAAGAAACTTTAGTAGAGAAGAAATTAAAATTATAAAATAATTCGATCCGCGGAATATTAATTTGTAAGTTTTTACTAATGTTCGCTTGCAACAGCTATGCTGCGTGCGTGCGGCGGCGAGGAAGACGTTCGTAGATTACAACGGGCAGTCGTGTTTTTTTTTTTTTTTTTTTTAACTCACAGAAGAGTGTATATATATATACATGTAAAGAAACTTTAGTAGAGAAGAAATTAAAATTATAAAATAATTCGATCCGCGGAATATTAATTTGTAAGTTTTTACTAATGTTCGCTTGCAACAGCTATGCTGCGTGCGTGCGGCGGCGAGGAAGACGTTCGTAGATTACAACGGGCAGTCGTGTTTTTTTTTTTTTTTTTTTTTTTTTTTTTTTTTAACTCACAGAAGAGTGTATATATATATACATGTAAAGAAACTTTAGTAGAGAAGAAATTAAAATTATAAAATAATTCGATCCGCGGAATATTAATTTGTAAGTTTTTACTAATGTTCGCTTGCAACAGCTATGCTGCGTGCGTGCGGCGGCGAGGAAGACGTTCGTAGATTACAACGGGCAGTCGTGTTTTTTTTTTTTTTTTTTTTTTTTTTTTTTTTTTTTTTTTTTTTTAACTCACAGAAGAGTGTATATATATATACATGTAAAGAAACTTTAGTAGAGAAGAAATTAAAATTATAAAATAATTCGATCCGCGGAATATTAATTTGTAAGTTTTTACTAATGTTCGCTTGCAACAGCTATGCTGCGTGCGTGCGGCGGCGAGGAAGACGTTCGTAGATTACAACGGGCAGTCGTGTTTTTTTTTTTTTTTTTTTTTTTTTTTTTTTTTTTTTTTTTAACTCACAGAAGAGTGTATATATATATACATGTAAAGAAACTTTAGTAGAGAAGAAATTAAAATTATAAAATAATTCGATCCGCGGAATATTAATTTGTAAGTTTTTACTAATGTTCGCTTGCAACAGCTATGCTGCGTGCGTGCGGCGGCGAGGAAGACGTTCGTAGATTACAACGGGCAGTCGTGTTTTTTTTTTTTTTTTTTTTTTTTTTTTTTTTTTTTTTTTTTTTTAACTCACAGAAGAGTGTATATATATATACATGTAAAGAAACTTTAGTAGAGAAGAAATTAAAATTATAAAATAATTCGATCCGCGGAATATTAATTTGTAAGTTTTTACTAATGTTCGCTTGCAACAGCTATGCTGCGTGCGTGCGGCGGCGAGGAAGACGTTCGTAGATTACAACGGGCAGTCGTGTTTTTTTTTTTTTTTTTTTTTTTTTTTTTTTTTTTAACTCACAGAAGAGTGTATATATATATACATGTAAAGAAACTTTAGTAGAGAAGAAATTAAAATTATAAAATAATTCGATCCGCGGAATATTAATTTGTAAGTTTTTACTAATGTTCGCTTGCAACAGCTATGCTGCGTGCGTGCGGCGGCGAGGAAGACGTTCGTAGATTACAACGGGCAGTCGTGTTTTGCGATGGCCGCCCAAGAGGCGCTCTGCTAGGTGGAATAAACGTATATTGCATACATTGTTTATAAATGTATATCGAAATCCAGACGTCGGTATTTTACGTCTAAATTATAATAAAACCGAGATAGATTTATGGGAAAGTGACAGAATTAAAAGAGGCTTTAACGGCAACGAACCCCTGTTTTCAATATAGCTACGCAGTTTCCGTCAACAACGAATATTAATTACACTTCCTTTGAGCCGAAAGAAATGAGCGGAAAAAGTACGATGTTTTGAATACATATGTATCAGATACATATTCGTAAAAGGCGCGTTATCCTATCGTACTTGCGTGCGTGCGTGCGGCGGCGACGACGACGTTCGCGAAATACAAAAGATATATAGGGAGCGTGGTCCAGCTGGTGGCCACGGACAACGGCTTCTCCCGGAAAATTACTTGTACTCGCTGGTGCCCGGTCCTGCCTGCGAGAAGATGATTGCCGAGAGAGGTGAATCCTGTACTGGATGCGAAATCGCAGTTATTTCAAAATTTACCTGCCTTCCAACTCAATATTTGATACGTCAGAATGTTAAACTTCTTTCTTTGTTTGAATTTCAATAAGGTGGGCCGATCCCGGCGATACTGCAAAGCCGGGCCAACCCGTGACAGATGTGGAGCAAGCTCCTAACACTCCGTCATTTTCCAAAAATGAGTTTAATATTCTGGTGGTGCGATGCACCACGTATCAGATATTAAGCTGATAAGAACAGATACAACAGGTTATAAAATATGTTAATGAACAGGCTTAAAACTATCAATCGGTATGTTCTTCAGCTTCTACTACAAACTAATACTACAGTTAAAATCGTAATTGTAAAATTTTAAGGACAGTGATGCCTCTGTCAGTATTGCCGAACGCCCGACAGGTGTTCGGCGTATATGTCTCTTGACCAACGTATGCAGTCTGACACACATAGAATAGACAATAGTTTTCCGTATTTCCTGGAGCATAACTCTCGCAGGAACGTGTCATTTTTCGGGTCCCATGACCCTAGTGCACCAACAATAAAGGGGATTATTTCCACCTTGTCGTAGGTTCTGCCGAGGCTTTGTTTGAGGTCCTTGTACCTTTCCTCCTTCCGTGCCCTTGCGTCATCGAAAGCGCTTGGGTGGTTTTCGAACACAATCGTGACGTCTACGATGAACGCCGTTCGCTGTTTAACTAGAAGGAGGTCAGGTCGTAGTAGGCTGCCTTCAGCCACCGGTCTATTTTCAGCGATTAGCCGGATTTTACCGGTTGCTGCTGCTTTGATCCTTTCCACTATGGCGTTGTGTCGCAGGAGGATAGCTCTGTTATGCGCCGGGCAGTGGTTCGTTACGTGCGGTAGTGTTTCATCCCTGATATTACAGCGCCGGCATGTCTTTGGGCCTTCGTTAAACCGGTATCCGTTTAGTGGGACAAGTCCTAGCCTCGCCCGGTGAATAAAGCGCCAGTCGGCGAACCTCGTGTATCTGCCTGTTAGGAGAAAGTGGCTGCTCGTGCGGCTAAGGGCGATGGTTTCGCACACTTTCCCCTGGTGTGGGGCCTCATGTAGAGTTCTTATATGTCGCGCTTGGTGTGCATTCCGGAGGGTCCGGCAAACTAGGTTCCTGTGTCTGCTGTAGAGGACGATGTTTTCTATCGTGATCCGAATGTCAGGTCCGGTTGCCCATTCACATTTGAGGAACCTAGTTGCCGTTCTCGCCCGGGTCCATGTGTTTTTTCTTTTGTTCGTTGTATCCCTGAATATTCCGTCTTGTGCTCCGTTCAAGTACGAGTCTGTTGTCCGGTCGCTTGCATCTTGCCCCGTTCTGTCTTTTATTGTGTTCTTGAGGTCTTCGATTGCCAGTGACCTAATGACGGGGTCGGGGGATGTTAAGAGCTTGTAGGCCCCGTCGACCGCCATTATGTCACAATCAATTCCGGACTCTGGAATTCCCAGGCAGCCGGATTGCCTAGACCCGTAGATGTAATGATTTGAGGCGCGGGACGGAACGTTTAACGTGCGTTTTATCAGAGGGCGTATGTAGTTATCTAGTTTTTTCCAATCGCCCTTTGTTAATGCGCCAGTCCTCAGGGCGAATTGGGTTATGGGGAAAAAGAACGATTTTATGGCGTCGAGACGTTGCCATGGGGCGAGGCTGGATGTTAGAATCGCCTCTGCCGTTTCTATGTAATTCCGCAGTGTCGACCAGTCGGATATAATGTTGTGCCCAAAGGGTTTTCCAAGGAAGGTAACTGGTTCATGGGAGTTGACTGTGCTTATGTTTTCTCCTTCCAGTGTGATATTCGTCGCCCGACAGCCTACTGGGCTAGCTCCGCTGAAGTGCATTGCTCTGCATTTGTGGGCGTTAAACTTTAGGTTTATTGTTTTTGCCGCTGTTGTTATTGAGTTTATCCGGTTTTGGAGTGTGCAGGGGTCCTTGGCAATTAGGCAGATGTCGTCTGCAAACGCTAGAACGGCGTGTGCCGCCGCATTTTGATCTTGTTCGGCCTTTTGTAGGAGCGGGTTTACCGCTAGGTTAAAGAGCATCCCACTTAGAGGGCACCCCTGCCTCACCCCTGATTGGACAGGTATGGGTTCCGTTTCGCCGTCTTCGAGGACTATGGTGGTAGTGCTGTCTGTATAGATGTCGTTAATTATCGCCGTGATTTCTTCTCCCGCGTGCCCGTGCCGAAGAGCAGCAGTGATCGCCTCATGGGGGATGGTGCCGAATGCATTGCATATGTCTAACCATGCAATGCAGATGTCTGAATGTGTTCTCTTTGCTGTTTCCAGGTAGTTGGTTAGGGCATAGTGGTGTTCAAACACGCCGTCGTACGGGAGGAACCCTTTCTGCGAATGTGAGAGGACCGCGTGCTTCGTGACCCAGGCTTTGATTCTGTTGGTTAATAGGCCCGCGTATAATTTATATACAGTCCTTAGCAGCGAGATAGGCCTGTAGTTAGTGACTTCGTTAGGATTTCCGTTTTTGTGAATTAATACAGTCCTGGCCGATTTCCAGGCTTGCGGGATTTTCCTGTATTTCGCGCAGATGTTAAATATTATTGCCAGGAGTTTGCCCTCTGGGTCGACCGATCGCCAATGGCTGTATGACAGCCTGTCATCTCCTGGGGCGGTGTTTTCGCATCGTTTCAGTTTATTTTCCACTTCTTTGGCTGAAAATCCTCCTGTCATTACCGGGCTTCGCGGCTGTGGGTGTTCGTCGGCGAATATCTCGCTGTCACATGACGTCCGGCTCCATGTTTCGCTAAAATGCCTCTTAACTGTTTCGGCCTCTAGGGGGCATTTCTGGCCTTCGCCTTCCAGGATGAGTCTGACTGCTCGGCGTCTGTTTCGCCTGTATAATTTTTGGATGAACTCGCAGTCGGTTATGTCTGCTTGTCTCACTTTCCTTGGCGTGTTTGTGGGCTGCGGTAGGTTTACAGCCTCTTGTACTTTTTTGGTCACTGATTCCAGGACGTCCGAGAATAGTGACCATTTTTCGTTGCTTGCGTCCTCTGATAGTAGAGTTCTAAGTATTCTTCGGTATGATTGGACTTGGCTTAATTCTTCTTCCTCGTCATCATCGTCTCCACTGTCAGGCGGGGCTGGCTCAGGGTTAGGTTCCTCCGCTTGAAGGGAGGCGTTGTGATGGGCTGGGGGTGGCTGGTGAGTCGGCAGTGGGTTGTGGGACTGGCGGCTTTCCTTGAGGGATCGCATGACGTGGGCGGCAATATGGTTTTGCAGGCCTCTCCTTGTGGTAAATGACTCCGGGCATCTATCACATAGGAATTCTGCTGTCTCATGTGGTGTTGGATTTCCTTGTGTGGTGCTCGTGTCCTGTACTGCGCCTGGACACGCATGTGCTGTGGGCCTAAGTCCAAGTTGTTTCCCACACGTCTTGCATATGTTAACGTCTTTTGTGGTCATAACGTTATGCTCTCTGTTTAAGTGCCTTTTTAGTGACTGTTTAGTCGTGGCCCAATTGGCGGCCTTGAATGCACGCTGGCAGCCGTCCTCCGTGCATTCAGCGTGGTTTAGGGGCGGAAATCTGATAAGTAGGATGTCATCTATTCGGGCGATTGAGTTTGTACTTTCGTAGAAAGTCTTCGTGATTTCTTCTATGTTGTGTTCTGCCATTATTGGTCTTCTATTATTGGCATTGATGGGCCAGCGCTTTTCAGCTTTTTGCTTATGTCCTGTGGTGCTGCCGGGGCTTTTGCTTTTACCGCAGCTTTCGTTCTCCTTTTCCTTTTGGGCTGAGATTCGCTTCCTTTCTCGTCCGAGGAGCTGTCACTCACTATGTTTGTTTGTGTTTCCATTTCCTCAGGAGGATTTGCGTTTTTTCTCTCCTTGGCTGGTGGCGCTGTTGGTGTTTTAAATTCCGCGATCAATTCCTCTAGTATTTGTCCATTCTCATCTTCTTTGGCGGTAGTGGTGGTTTTGTCTGTCTCCATCGGGTCAACTTCGTCCCTCTCATTGGCGGGGATTTGTAGTTTATTTTTCTGCTTTTTATCGGGGCGGGCTATTTCTGGAAATTTTATCGTTGACTCAATCCCAATTTTGTTGGCTGGACAGTCTTTCCCACGGTGATCAGCCGAGCCACACCATTTGCACCCCATTGTGCAGTCTTCACTGACGTGTCCCTTATTTTTGCAATTAAAACACTGCCTCTCAGGGCAGGCTCCTGCAACGTGGTCCAGCGCCTGGCATAGGCGGCACCGTCTTTCCATCCCTTGGTAAGTAATATTGATTTTAACGGCCCCTATAAATATAGCGCTGGGGATCTTGTCCCCTTTCACGTATCCGAACATTTTCCCCGTCTGGAACCCGAAATTGTCAGTTATGTCGCCAACGTGCAATATTTCGCAATGTTCTGCAAGTTTGGCTTTAATGGTAGCCGCATCTATCATTATGGATGGGTTATATATCCATATTTTGGTGTTTCTGGGTACGAAAGCGGTGACTTTAAATTCTGTTTCGTCGACTAAAAATGGTGACTTTCGAATTAATTTATCAACTAACGTTGGTGAGGCCAGGACAACATGTATCTCGTTATTTACTTGTCTCATAGCCGTAATATCGGCTACTGTTGCGTCTATATTACGGCTGAGGCTATTGGCGAAGCTTTTCTTAATTTCGTCCGTGATCATTTGCGTTCCGATGGTAGGGGTGCACTTTACAGCGCGCCGCCTATCATATCCTACATTGCTCGTAGGCGTGAGGTTCAGAGCATTTCTGGCAGCGATTGCCGCAAACGAGGTTTTCGGTTGGATGTTTGGTCCAGGGTCTTCCCTGGCATCCGAATTCATGATGGGGCTGGCCGACTGGCCGGTCCCTTCCATGTTTGACACGTGGGTTCAAGGGATTTGGGGTTGACAAATCCCCAACCACAAGTACGACCCCGAAGGGCTGGTTTCACCCACGCGACACTTGTGGTTTTCGCCCTCCTCTCTTATCTATCGCTAGTGAACTAGCGAAATTGCCCAGAGACCACGATGGGACGTGAGAGGTAGGACTTGCTAATAGAGCTGTCACAGACAGACGGCGTTTCCTGATTGTCAATCAGGGCCTTTATTAGCCTTTGGTCTCGCCGGAAAAGGGTAAAGCGTAAAGCAAGTTGCTTACGCGACAATGACTTGTCGGCCTTGGCTGATTCGCCAAGGAACAAGACGAAACAAGAATCAATAGACAAAGTTGATGTAAAAACGAAAGTCGTGAGCTTTGTGATCTTTGGCTGATTCGCCAAAGTACAAAGTCAAGATAAAACCAAGCAAAGCAGAATGCAACAAGTCAACAGCAACGATAGGGCTGTTGGATAATAAGCACACTAGACTTTCAGTGTGACTTACACTGGAGTTCAAGTTGCTTACGTGACAAAGACTTGTCGGCCTTGGCTAATTCGCCAAGGAACAAGACGAAATGAAAAAACAAGGAACAAAGTTTAAAGAAAAACGAAAAACGTGAGCTTTGTGGTTTTGGCTGATTCGCCAAAGTACAAAGTCACAACAAAACGAGGCAAAATGCCACAACAAGTGAAGAGAAACGATAAGGTTATTGGGTTGTAAGTACACTAGACTTCTGGTGCGACTTACACTGGAGGAGTGGAGCAGGGCTTATATGGCCCGGCCTGGATAAGGGGAATGTGAGAGGTAAGATTTTAGGGCGGGATAATTCAAGAACGGTGGGTGGTAGGGGTATGAAATTTGGTAGGTTTGGCGAGGATTAATAAGGTGGAGGAAATGCAGCAGTTAAGCTCGCTCTAGGAGCGCCGTTAACCGAAAAAACGGTTAAAGTGTTCTCTCCTGCTGCGGAAGTGCGACACTCAAGCTCGTACAAGTACGCCACTGTCTATAAGACAGATGTGTTCTCTTGTGTCACGGATAATGAAAAGGGATAGATATAGATACAACGAATGTTCAGAACAGTTGGAAAGACCAAGTAACTACACTTTGATCTTAGCCAAAAGGCCGAGAAGCGATAAAGATTCCTCGATCGGGACGGTCTTTTATTCCGGACACCATTGTAATCAACGGGGAGCATTGTTAAATGTTTCTGCGGCAATACGTCGAAACACGCGGTCCCCGCGAAACGCCTGAAATCCTGATCGGAAAGTGAGGTCAACCGTCGAATGCTTAAATATCGCGGGAAAGGAAACAATTGGCTTCAAAGATAAAAATATTTGAAATGTATCAACAGTTTTATTGTTACAGTACGTCCCCACCTAGCGGCACTTACCTGCACTCGCTGCAGGGTGATACGTAAATGTAAGAGAAAAAAATTAAATTCCTCACGTAAACACACGAGTTCCGTCAAATTGAGCAAAAAAGAAATGACGTCGTCTAAGAAACGAATAGACAGTCAGAGTTCGGTGCGAATTAAGTGGAATTGATAACGGTTACAATTTTTCACGTTGACGTTTCCATTGTTACGCGGTCTTTGTAAACAAAGTTAATATTTGTCTTTAAACAGTACGCGCTCACATGTACGCGACATTTAAAAATTTTCGCTTGCAACAGCTATGCTGCGTGCGTGCGGCGGCGAGGAAGACGTTCGTAGATTACAACGGGCAGTCGTGTTTTTTTTTTTTTTTTTTTTTTTTTTTTTTTTTTTAACTCACAGAAGAGTGTATATATATATACATGTAAAGAAACTTTAGTAGAGAAGAAATTAAAATTATAAAATAATTCGATCCGCGGAATATTAATTTGTAAGTTTTTACTAATGTTCGCTTGCAACAGCTATGCTGCGTGCGTGCGGCGGCGAGGAAGACGTTCGTAGATTACAACGGGCAGTCGTGTTTTTTTTTTTTTTTTTTTTTTTTTTTTTTTTTTTTAACTCACAGAAGAGTGTATATATATATACATGTAAAGAAACTTTAGTAGAGAAGAAATTAAAATTATAAAATAATTCGATCCGCGGAATATTAATTTGTAAGTTTTTACTAATGTTCGCTTGCAACAGCTATGCTGCGTGCGTGCGGCGGCGAGGAAGACGTTCGTAGATTACAACGGGCAGTCGTGTTTTTTTTTTTTTTTTTTTTTTTTTTTTTTTTTTTTTAACTCACAGAAGAGTGTATATATATATACATGTAAAGAAACTTTAGTAGAGAAGAAATTAAAATTATAAAATAATTCGATCCGCGGAATATTAATTTGTAAGTTTTTACTAATGTTCGCTTGCAACAGCTATGCTGCGTGCGTGCGGCGGCGAGGAAGACGTTCGTAGATTACAACGGGCAGTCGTGTTTTTTTTTTTTTTTTTTTTTTTTTTTTTTTTTTTTTAACTCACAGAAGAGTGTATATATATATACATGTAAAGAAACTTTAGTAGAGAAGAAATTAAAATTATAAAATAATTCGATCCGCGGAATATTAATTTGTAAGTTTTTACTAATGTTCGCTTGCAACAGCTATGCTGCGTGCGTGCGGCGGCGAGGAAGACGTTCGTAGATTACAACGGGCAGTCGTGTTTTTTTTTTTTTTTTTTTTTTTTTTTTTTTTTTTTAACTCACAGAAGAGTGTATATATATATACATGTAAAGAAACTTTAGTAGAGAAGAAATTAAAATTATAAAATAATTCGATCCGCGGAATATTAATTTGTAAGTTTTTACTAATGTTCGCTTGCAACAGCTATGCTGCGTGCGTGCGGCGGCGAGGAAGACGTTCGTAGATTACAACGGGCAGTCGTGTTTTTTTTTTTTTTTTTTTTTTTTTTTTTTTTTTTTTAACTCACAGAAGAGTGTATATATATATACATGTAAAGAAACTTTAGTAGAGAAGAAATTAAAATTATAAAATAATTCGATCCGCGGAATATTAATTTGTAAGTTTTTACTAATGTTCGCTTGCAACAGCTATGCTGCGTGCGTGCGGCGGCGAGGAAGACGTTCGTAGATTACAACGGGCAGTCGTGTTTTTTTTTTTTTTTTTTTTTTTTTTTTTTTTTTTTTAACTCACAGAAGAGTGTATATATATATACATGTAAAGAAACTTTAGTAGAGAAGAAATTAAAATTATAAAATAATTCGATCCGCGGAATATTAATTTGTAAGTTTTTACTAATGTTCGCTTGCAACAGCTATGCTGCGTGCGTGCGGCGGCGAGGAAGACGTTCGTAGATTACAACGGGCAGTCGTGTTTTTTTTTTTTTTTTTTTTTTTTTTTTTTTTTTTTAACTCACAGAAGAGTGTATATATATATACATGTAAAGAAACTTTAGTAGAGAAGAAATTAAAATTATAAAATAATTCGATCCGCGGAATATTAATTTGTAAGTTTTTACTAATGTTCGCTTGCAACAGCTATGCTGCGTGCGTGCGGCGGCGAGGAAGACGTTCGTAGATTACAACGGGCAGTCGTGTTTTTTTTTTTTTTTTTTTTTTTTTTTTTTTTTTTTTAACTCACAGAAGAGTGTATATATATATACATGTAAAGAAACTTTAGTAGAGAAGAAATTAAAATTATAAAATAATTCGATCCGCGGAATATTAATTTGTAAGTTTTTACTAATGTTCGCTTGCAACAGCTATGCTGCGTGCGTGCGGCGGCGAGGAAGACGTTCGTAGATTACAACGGGCAGTCGTGTTTTTTTTTTTTTTTTTTTTTTTTTTTTTTTTTTTTAACTCACAGAAGAGTGTATATATATATACATGTAAAGAAACTTTAGTAGAGAAGAAATTAAAATTATAAAATAATTCGATCCGCGGAATATTAATTTGTAAGTTTTTACTAATGTTCGCTTGCAACAGCTATGCTGCGTGCGTGCGGCGGCGAGGAAGACGTTCGTAGATTACAACGGGCAGTCGTGTTTTTTTTTTTTTTTTTTTTTTTTTTTTTTTTTTTTTAACTCACAGAAGAGTGTATATATATATACATGTAAAGAAACTTTAGTAGAGAAGAAATTAAAATTATAAAATAATTCGATCCGCGGAATATTAATTTGTAAGTTTTTACTAATGTTCGCTTGCAACAGCTATGCTGCGTGCGTGCGGCGGCGAGGAAGACGTTCGTAGATTACAACGGGCAGTCGTGTTTTTTTTTTTTTTTTTTTTTTTTTTTTTTTTTTTTTAACTCACAGAAGAGTGTATATATATATACATGTAAAGAAACTTTAGTAGAGAAGAAATTAAAATTATAAAATAATTCGATCCGCGGAATATTAATTTGTAAGTTTTTACTAATGTTCGCTTGCAACAGCTATGCTGCGTGCGTGCGGCGGCGAGGAAGACGTTCGTAGATTACAACGGGCAGTCGTGTTTTTTTTTTTTTTTTTTTTTTTTTTTTTTTTTTTTTAACTCACAGAAGAGTGTATATATATATACATGTAAAGAAACTTTAGTAGAGAAGAAATTAAAATTATAAAATAATTCGATCCGCGGAATATTAATTTGTAAGTTTTTACTAATGTTCGCTTGCAACAGCTATGCTGCGTGCGTGCGGCGGCGAGGAAGACGTTCGTAGATTACAACGGGCAGTCGTGTTTTTTTTTTTTTTTTTTTTTTTTTTTTTTTTTTTTTTAACTCACAGAAGAGTGTATATATATATACATGTAAAGAAAGAGAAGAAATTAAAATTATAAAATAATTCGATCCGCGGAATATTAATTTGTAAGTTTTTACTAATGTTCGCTTGCAACAGCTATGCTGCGTGCGTGCGGCGGCGAGGAAGACGTTCGTAGATTACAACGGGCAGTCGTGTTTTTTTTTTTTTTTTTTTTTTTTTTTTTTTTTTTTTTAACTCACAGAAGAGTGTATATATATATACATGTAAAGAAACTTTAGTAGAGAAGAAATTAAAATTATAAAATAATTCGATCCGCGGAATATTAATTTGTAAGTTTTTACTAATGTTCGCTTGCAACAGCTATGCTGCGTGCGTGCGGCGGCGAGGAAGACGTTCGTAGATTACAACGGGCAGTCGTGTTTTTTTTTTTTTTTTTTTTTTTTTTTTTTTTTTTTTAACTCACAGAAGAGTGTATATATATATACATGTAAAGAAACTTTAGTAGAGAAGAAATTAAAATTATAAAATAATTCGATCCGCGGAATATTAATTTGTAAGTTTTTACTAATGTTCGCTTGCAACAGCTATGCTGCGTGCGTGCGGCGGCGAGGAAGACGTTCGTAGATTACAACGGGCAGTCGTGTTTTTTTTTTTTTTTTTTTTTTTTTTTTTTTTTTTATTAACTCACAGAAGAGTGTATATATATATACATGTAAAGAAACTTTAGTAGAGAAGAAATTAAAATTATAAAATAATTCGATCCGCGGAATATTAATTTGTAAGTTTTTACTAATGTTCGCTTGCAACAGCTATGCTGCGTGCGTGCGGCGGCGAGGAAGACGTTCGTAGATTACAACGGGCAGTCGTGTTTTTTTTTTTTTTTTTTTTTTTTTTTTTTTTTTTTAACTCACAGAAGAGTGTATATATATATACATGTAAAGAAACTTTAGTAGAGAAGAAATTAAAATTATAAAATAATTCGATCCGCGGAATATTAATTTGTAAGTTTTTACTAATGTTCGCTTGCAACAGCTATGCTGCGTGCGTGCGGCGGCGAGGAAGACGTTCGTAGATTACAACGGGCAGTCGTGTTTTTTTTTTTTTTTTTTTTTTTTTTTTTTTTTTTTTAACTCACAGAAGAGTGTATATATATATACATGTAAAGAAACTTTAGTAGAGAAGAAATTAAAATTATAAAATAATTCGATCCGCGGAATATTAATTTGTAAGTTTTTACTAATGTTCGCTTGCAACAGCTATGCTGCGTGCGTGCGGCGGCGAGGAAGACGTTCGTAGATTACAACGGGCAGTCGTGTTTTTTTTTTTTTTTTTTTTTTTTTTTTTTTTTTTTTTAACTCACAGAAGAGTGTATATATATATACATGTAAAGAAACTTTAGTAGAGAAGAAATTAAAATTATAAAATAATTCGATCCGCGGAATATTAATTTGTAAGTTTTTACTAATGTTCGCTTGCAACAGCTATGCTGCGTGCGTGCGGCGGCGAGGAAGACGTTCGTAGATTACAACGGGCAGTCGTGTTTTTTTTTTTTTTTTTTTTTTTTTTTTTTTTTTTTTTAACTCACAGAAGAGTGTATATATATATACATGTAAAGAAACTTTAGTAGAGAAGAAATTAAAATTATAAAATAATTCGATCCGCGGAATATTAATTTGTAAGTTTTTACTAATGTTCGCTTGCAACAGCTATGCTGCGTGCGTGCGGCGGCGAGGAAGACGTTCGTAGATTACAACGGGCAGTCGTGTTTTTTTTTTTTTTTTTTTTTTTTTTTTTTTTTTTTTTAACTCACAGAAGAGTGTATATATATATACATGTAAAGAAACTTTAGTAGAGAAGAAATTAAAATTATAAAATAATTCGATCCGCGGAATATTAATTTGTAAGTTTTTACTAATGTTCGCTTGCAACAGCTATGCTGCGTGCGTGCGGCGGCGAGGAAGACGTTCGTAGATTACAACGGGCAGTCGTGTTTTTTTTTTTTTTTTTTTTTTTTTTTTTTTTTTTTTAACTCACAGAAGAGTGTATATATATATACATGTAAAGAAACTTTAGTAGAGAAGAAATTAAAATTATAAAATAATTCGATCCGCGGAATATTAATTTGTAAGTTTTTACTAATGTTCGCTTGCAACAGCTATGCTGCGTGCGTGCGGCGGCGAGGAAGACGTTCGTAGATTACAACGGGCAGTCGTGTTTTTTTTTTTTTTTTTTTTTTTTTTTTTTTTTTTTTAACTCACAGAAGAGTGTATATATATATACATGTAAAGAAACTTTAGTAGAGAAGAAATTAAAATTATAAAATAATTCGATCCGCGGAATATTAATTTGTAAGTTTTTACTAATGTTCGCTTGCAACAGCTATGCTGCGTGCGTGCGGCGGCGAGGAAGACGTTCGTAGATTACAACGGGCAGTCGTGTTTTTTTTTTTTTTTTTTTTTTTTTTTTTTTTTTTTTAACTCACAGAAGAGTGTATATATATATACATGTAAAGAAACTTTAGTAGAGAAGAAATTAAAATTATAAAATAATTCGATCCGCGGAATATTAATTTGTAAGTTTTTACTAATGTTCGCTTGCAACAGCTATGCTGCGTGCGTGCGGCGGCGAGGAAGACGTTCGTAGATTACAACGGGCAGTCGTGTTTTTTTTTTTTTTTTTTTTTTTTTTTTTTTTTTTTTAACTCACAGAAGAGTGTATATATATATACATGTAAAGAAACTTTAGTAGAGAAGAAATTAAAATTATAAAATAATTCGATCCGCGGAATATTAATTTGTAAGTTTTTACTAATGTTCGCTTGCAACAGCTATGCTGCGTGCGTGCGGCGGCGAGGAAGACGTTCGTAGATTACAACGGGCAGTCGTGTTTTTTTTTTTTTTTTTTTTTTTTTTTTTTTTTTTTTTAACTCACAGAAGAGTGTATATATATATACATGTAAAGAAACTTTAGTAGAGAAGAAATTAAAATTATAAAATAATTCGATCCGCGGAATATTAATTTGTAAGTTTTTACTAATGTTCGCTTGCAACAGCTATGCTGCGTGCGTGCGGCGGCGAGGAAGACGTTCGTAGATTACAACGGGCAGTCGTGTTTTTTTTTTTTTTTTTTTTTTTTTTTTTTTTTTTTTAACTCACAGAAGAGTGTATATATATATACATGTAAAGAAACTTTAGTAGAGAAGAAATTAAAATTATAAAATAATTCGATCCGCGGAATATTAATTTGTAAGTTTTTACTAATGTTCGCTTGCAACAGCTATGCTGCGTGCGTGCGGCGGCGAGGAAGACGTTCGTAGATTACAACGGGCAGTCGTGTTTTTTTTTTTTTTTTTTTTTTTTTTTTTTTTTTTTTTAACTCACAGAAGAGTGTATATATATATACATGTAAAGAAACTTTAGTAGAGAAGAAATTAAAATTATAAAATAATTCGATCCGCGGAATATTAATTTGTAAGTTTTTACTAATGTTCGCTTGCAACAGCTATGCTGCGTGCGTGCGGCGGCGAGGAAGACGTTCGTAGATTACAACGGGCAGTCGTGTTTTTTTTTTTTTTTTTTTTTTTTTTTTTTTTTTTTTAACTCACAGAAGAGTGTATATATATATACATGTAAAGAAACTTTAGTAGAGAAGAAATTAAAATTATAAAATAATTCGATCCGCGGAATATTAATTTGTAAGTTTTTACTAATGTTCGCTTGCAACAGCTATGCTGCGTGCGTGCGGCGGCGAGGAAGACGTTCGTAGATTACAACGGGCAGTCGTGTTTTTTTTTTTTTTTTTTTTTTTTTTTTTTTTTTTTTAACTCACAGAAGAGTGTATATATATATACATGTAAAGAAACTTTAGTAGAGAAGAAATTAAAATTATAAAATAATTCGATCCGCGGAATATTAATTTGTAAGTTTTTACTAATGTTCGCTTGCAACAGCTATGCTGCGTGCGTGCGGCGGCGAGGAAGACGTTCGTAGATTACAACGGGCAGTCGTGTTTTTTTTTTTTTTTTTTTTTTTTTTTTTTTTTTTTTTAACTCACAGAAGAGTGTATATATATATACATGTAAAGAAACTTTAGTAGAGAAGAAATTAAAATTATAAAATAATTCGATCCGCGGAATATTAATTTGTAAGTTTTTACTAATGTTCGCTTGCAACAGCTATGCTGCGTGCGTGCGGCGGCGAGGAAGACGTTCGTAGATTACAACGGGCAGTCGTGTTTTTTTTTTTTTTTTTTTTTTTTTTTTTTTTTTTTTTAACTCACAGAAGAGTGTATATATATATACATGTAAAGAAACTTTAGTAGAGAAGAAATTAAAATTATAAAATAATTCGATCCGCGGAATATTAATTTGTAAGTTTTTACTAATGTTCGCTTGCAACAGCTATGCTGCGTGCGTGCGGCGGCGAGGAAGACGTTCGTAGATTACAACGGGCAGTCGTGTTTTTTTTTTTTTTTTTTTTTTTTTTTTTTTTTTTTTAACTCACAGAAGAGTGTATATATATATACATGTAAAGAAACTTTAGTAGAGAAGAAATTAAAATTATA
The DNA here is from genome assembly GCA_037074705.1 of Zhengitettix transpicula. NCBI lineage: Eukaryota > Metazoa > Arthropoda > Insecta > Orthoptera > Tetrigidae > Zhengitettix > Zhengitettix transpicula. The sequence continues at coordinate 89,605 of JAYJMR010000035.1, forward strand.
AAATAATTCGATCCGCGGAATATTAATTTGTAAGTTTTTACTAATGTTCGCTTGCAACAGCTATGCTGCGTGCGTGCGGCGGCGAGGAAGACGTTCGTAGATTACAACGGGCAGTCGTGTTTTTTTTTTTTTTTTTTTTTTTTTTTTTTTTTTTTTAACTCACAGAAGAGTGTATATATATATACATGTAAAGAAACTTTAGTAGAGAAGAAATTAAAATTATAAAATAATTCGATCCGCGGAATATTAATTTGTAAGTTTTTACTAATGTTCGCTTGCAACAGCTATGCTGCGTGCGTGCGGCGGCGAGGAAGACGTTCGTAGATTACAACGGGCAGTCGTGTTTTTTTTTTTTTTTTTTTTTTTTTTTTTTTTTTTTTAACTCACAGAAGAGTGTATATATATATACATGTAAAGAAACTTTAGTAGAGAAGAAATTAAAATTATAAAATAATTCGATCCGCGGAATATTAATTTGTAAGTTTTTACTAATGTTCGCTTGCAACAGCTATGCTGCGTGCGTGCGGCGGCGAGGAAGACGTTCGTAGATTACAACGGGCAGTCGTGTTTTTTTTTTTTTTTTTTTTTTTTTTTTTTTTTTTTTAACTCACAGAAGAGTGTATATATATATACATGTAAAGAAACTTTAGTAGAGAAGAAATTAAAATTATAAAATAATTCGATCCGCGGAATATTAATTTGTAAGTTTTTACTAATGTTCGCTTGCAACAGCTATGCTGCGTGCGTGCGGCGGCGAGGAAGACGTTCGTAGATTACAACGGGCAGTCGTGTTTTTTTTTTTTTTTTTTTTTTTTTTTTTTTTTTTTTAACTCACAGAAGAGTGTATATATATATACATGTAAAGAAACTTTAGTAGAGAAGAAATTAAAATTATAAAATAATTCGATCCGCGGAATATTAATTTGTAAGTTTTTACTAATGTTCGCTTGCAACAGCTATGCTGCGTGCGTGCGGCGGCGAGGAAGACGTTCGTAGATTACAACGGGCAGTCGTGTTTTTTTTTTTTTTTTTTTTTTTTTTTTTTTTTTTTTTAACTCACAGAAGAGTGTATATATATATACATGTAAAGAAACTTTAGTAGAGAAGAAATTAAAATTATAAAATAATTCGATCCGCGGAATATTAATTTGTAAGTTTTTACTAATGTTCGCTTGCAACAGCTATGCTGCGTGCGTGCGGCGGCGAGGAAGACGTTCGTAGATTACAACGGGCAGTCGTGTTTTTTTTTTTTTTTTTTTTTTTTTTTTTTTTTTTTTTAACTCACAGAAGAGTGTATATATATATACATGTAAAGAAACTTTAGTAGAGAAGAAATTAAAATTATAAAATAATTCGATCCGCGGAATATTAATTTGTAAGTTTTTACTAATGTTCGCTTGCAACAGCTATGCTGCGTGCGTGCGGCGGCGAGGAAGACGTTCGTAGATTACAACGGGCAGTCGTGTTTTTTTTTTTTTTTTTTTTTTTTTTTTTTTTTTTTTTAACTCACAGAAGAGTGTATATATATATACATGTAAAGAAACTTTAGTAGAGAAGAAATTAAAATTATAAAATAATTCGATCCGCGGAATATTAATTTGTAAGTTTTTACTAATGTTCGCTTGCAACAGCTATGCTGCGTGCGTGCGGCGGCGAGGAAGACGTTCGTAGATTACAACGGGCAGTCGTGTTTTTTTTTTTTTTTTTTTTTTTTTTTTTTTTTTTTTAACTCACAGAAGAGTGTATATATATATACATGTAAAGAAACTTTAGTAGAGAAGAAATTAAAATTATAAAATAATTCGATCCGCGGAATATTAATTTGTAAGTTTTTACTAATGTTCGCTTGCAACAGCTATGCTGCGTGCGTGCGGCGGCGAGGAAGACGTTCGTAGATTACAACGGGCAGTCGTGTTTTTTTTTTTTTTTTTTTTTTTTTTTTTTTTTTTTTAACTCACAGAAGAGTGTATATATATATACATGTAAAGAAACTTTAGTAGAGAAGAAATTAAAATTATAAAATAATTCGATCCGCGGAATATTAATTTGTAAGTTTTTACTAATGTTCGCTTGCAACAGCTATGCTGCGTGCGTGCGGCGGCGAGGAAGACGTTCGTAGATTACAACGGGCAGTCGTGTTTTTTTTTTTTTTTTTTTTTTTTTTTTTTTTTTTTTAACTCACAGAAGAGTGTATATATATATACATGTAAAGAAACTTTAGTAGAGAAGAAATTAAAATTATAAAATAATTCGATCCGCGGAATATTAATTTGTAAGTTTTTACTAATGTTCGCTTGCAACAGCTATGCTGCGTGCGTGCGGCGGCGAGGAAGACGTTCGTAGATTACAACGGGCAGTCGTGTTTTTTTTTTTTTTTTTTTTTTTTTTTTTTTTTTTTTTAACTCACAGAAGAGTGTATATATATATACATGTAAAGAAACTTTAGTAGAGAAGAAATTAAAATTATAAAATAATTCGATCCGCGGAATATTAATTTGTAAGTTTTTACTAATGTTCGCTTGCAACAGCTATGCTGCGTGCGTGCGGCGGCGAGGAAGACGTTCGTAGATTACAACGGGCAGTCGTGTTTTTTTTTTTTTTTTTTTTTTTTTTTTTTTTTTTTTAACTCACAGAAGAGTGTATATATATATACATGTAAAGAAACTTTAGTAGAGAAGAAATTAAAATTATAAAATAATTCGATCCGCGGAATATTAATTTGTAAGTTTTTACTAATGTTCGCTTGCAACAGCTATGCTGCGTGCGTGCGGCGGCGAGGAAGACGTTCGTAGATTACAACGGGCAGTCGTGTTTTTTTTTTTTTTTTTTTTTTTTTTTTTTTTTTTTTAACTCACAGAAGAGTGTATATATATATACATGTAAAGAAACTTTAGTAGAGAAGAAATTAAAATTATAAAATAATTCGATCCGCGGAATATTAATTTGTAAGTTTTTACTAATGTTCGCTTGCAACAGCTATGCTGCGTGCGTGCGGCGGCGAGGAAGACGTTCGTAGATTACAACGGGCAGTCGTGTTTTTTTTTTTTTTTTTTTTTTTTTTTTTTTTTTTTTTAACTCACAGAAGAGTGTATATATATATACATGTAAAGAAACTTTAGTAGAGAAGAAATTAAAATTATAAAATAATTCGATCCGCGGAATATTAATTTGTAAGTTTTTACTAATGTTCGCTTGCAACAGCTATGCTGCGTGCGTGCGGCGGCGAGGAAGACGTTCGTAGATTACAACGGGCAGTCGTGTTTTTTTTTTTTTTTTTTTTTTTTTTTTTTTTTTTTTAACTCACAGAAGAGTGTATATATATATACATGTAAAGAAACTTTAGTAGAGAAGAAATTAAAATTATAAAATAATTCGATCCGCGGAATATTAATTTGTAAGTTTTTACTAATGTTCGCTTGCAACAGCTATGCTGCGTGCGTGCGGCGGCGAGGAAGACGTTCGTAGATTACAACGGGCAGTCGTGTTTTTTTTTTTTTTTTTTTTTTTTTTTTTTTTTTTTTTAACTCACAGAAGAGTGTATATATATATACATGTAAAGAAACTTTAGTAGAGAAGAAATTAAAATTATAAAATAATTCGATCCGCGGAATATTAATTTGTAAGTTTTTACTAATGTTCGCTTGCAACAGCTATGCTGCGTGCGTGCGGCGGCGAGGAAGACGTTCGTAGATTACAACGGGCAGTCGTGTTTTTTTTTTTTTTTTTTTTTTTTTTTTTTTTTTTTTTAACTCACAGAAGAGTGTATATATATATACATGTAAAGAAACTTTAGTAGAGAAGAAATTAAAATTATAAAATAATTCGATCCGCGGAATATTAATTTGTAAGTTTTTACTAATGTTCGCTTGCAACAGCTATGCTGCGTGCGTGCGGCGGCGAGGAAGACGTTCGTAGATTACAACGGGCAGTCGTGTTTTTTTTTTTTTTTTTTTTTTTTTTTTTTTTTTTAACTCACAGAAGAGTGTATATATATATACATGTAAAGAAACTTTAGTAGAGAAGAAATTAAAATTATAAAATAATTCGATCCGCGGAATATTAATTTGTAAGTTTTTACTAATGTTCGCTTGCAACAGCTATGCTGCGTGCGTGCGGCGGCGAGGAAGACGTTCGTAGATTACAACGGGCAGTCGTGTTTTTTTTTTTTTTTTTTTTTTTTTTTTTTTTTTTTTAACTCACAGAAGAGTGTATATATATATACATGTAAAGAAACTTTAGTAGAGAAGAAATTAAAATTATAAAATAATTCGATCCGCGGAATATTAATTTGTAAGTTTTTACTAATGTTCGCTTGCAACAGCTATGCTGCGTGCGTGCGGCGGCGAGGAAGACGTTCGTAGATTACAACGGGCAGTCGTGTTTTTTTTTTTTTTTTTTTTTTTTTTTTTTTTTTTTTAACTCACAGAAGAGTGTATATATATATACATGTAAAGAAACTTTAGTAGAGAAGAAATTAAAATTATAAAATAATTCGATCCGCGGAATATTAATTTGTAAGTTTTTACTAATGTTCGCTTGCAACCTATGCTGCGTGCGTGCGGCGGCGAGGAAGACGTTCGTAGATTACAACGGGCAGTCGTGTTTTTTTTTTTTTTTTTTTTTTTTTTTTTTTTTTTTTTAACTCACAGAAGAGTGTATATATATATACATGTAAAGAAACTTTAGTAGAGAAGAAATTAAAATTATAAAATAATTCGATCCGCGGAATATTAATTTGTAAGTTTTTACTAATGTTCGCTTGCAACAGCTATGCTGCGTGCGTGCGGCGGCGAGGAAGACGTTCGTAGATTACAACGGGCAGTCGTGTTTTTTTTTTTTTTTTTTTTTTTTTTTTTTTTTTTTTTAACTCACAGAAGAGTGTATATATATATACATGTAAAGAAACTTTAGTAGAGAAGAAATTAAAATTATAAAATAATTCGATCCGCGGAATATTAATTTGTAAGTTTTTACTAATGTTCGCTATGCAACAGCTATGCTGCGTGCGTGCGGCGGCGAGGAAGACGTTCGTAGATTACAACGGGCAGTCGTGTTTTTTTTTTTTTTTTTTTTTTTTTTTTTTTTTTTTTAACTCACAGAAGAGTGTATATATATATACATGTAAAGAAACTTTAGTAGAGAAGAAATTAAAATTATAAAATAATTCGATCCGCGGAATATTAATTTGTAAGTTTTTACTAATGTTCGCTTGCAACAGCTATGCTGCGTGCGTGCGGCGGCGAGGAAGACGTTCGTAGATTACAACGGGCAGTCGTGTTTTTTTTTTTTTTTTTTTTTTTTTTTTTTTTTTTTTAACTCACAGAAGAGTGTATATATATATACATGTAAAGAAACTTTAGTAGAGAAGAAATTAAAATTATAAAATAATTCGATCCGCGGAATATTAATTTGTAAGTTTTTACTAATGTTCGCTTGCAACAGCTATGCTGCGTGCGTGCGGCGGCGAGGAAGACGTTCGTAGATTACAACGGGCAGTCGTGTTTTTTTTTTTTTTTTTTTTTTTTTTTTTTTTTTTTTTAACTCACAGAAGAGTGTATATATATATACATGTAAAGAAACTTTAGTAGAGAAGAAATTAAAATTATAAAATAATTCGATCCGCGGAATATTAATTTGTAAGTTTTTACTAATGTTCGCTTGCAACAGCTATGCTGCGTGCGTGCGGCGGCGAGGAAGACGTTCGTAGATTACAACGGGCAGTCGTGTTTTTTTTTTTTTTTTTTTTTTTTTTTTTTTTTTTTTAACTCACAGAAGAGTGTATATATATATACATGTAAAGAAACTTTAGTAGAGAAGAAATTAAAATTATAAAATAATTCGATCCGCGGAATATTAATTTGTAAGTTTTTACTAATGTTCGCTTGCAACAGCTATGCTGCGTGCGTGCGGCGGCGAGGAAGACGTTCGTAGATTACAACGGGCAGTCGTGTTTTTTTTTTTTTTTTTTTTTTTTTTTTTTTTTTTTTTAACTCACAGAAGAGTGTATATATATATACATGTAAAGAAACTTTAGTAGAGAAGAAATTAAAATTATAAAATAATTCGATCCGCGGAATATTAATTTGTAAGTTTTTACTAATGTTCGCTTGCAACAGCTATGCTGCGTGCGTGCGGCGGCGAGGAAGACGTTCGTAGATACAACGGGCAGTCGTGTTTTTTTTTTTTTTTTTTTTTTTTTTTTTTTTTTTTTTTTTTAACTCACAGAAGAGTGTATATATATATACATGTAAAGAAACTTTAGTAGAGAAGAAATTAAAATTATAAAATAATTCGATCCGCGGAATATTAATTTGTAAGTTTTTACTAATGTTCGCTTGCAACAGCTATGCTGCGTGCGTGCGGCGGCGAGGAAGACGTTCGTAGATTACAACGGGCAGTCGTGTTTTTTTTTTTTTTTTTTTTTTTTTTTTTTTTTTTTTTTTTTAACTCACAGAAGAGTATATATATATATACATGTAAAGAAACTTTAGTAGAGAAGAAATTAAAATTATAAAATAATTCGATCCGCGGAATATTAATTTGTAAGTTTTTACTAATGTTCGCTTGCAACAGCTATGCTGCGTGCGTGCGGCGGCGAGGAAGACGTTCGTAGATTACAACGGGCAGTCGTGTTTTTTTTTTTTTTTTTTTTTTTTTTTTTTTTTTTTTTAACTCACAGAAGAGTGTATATATATATACATGTAAAGAAACTTTAGTAGAGAAGAAATTAAAATTATAAAATAATTCGATCCGCGGAATATTAATTTGTAAGTTTTTACTAATGTTCGCTTGCAACAGCTATGCTGCGTGCGTGCGGCGGCGAGGAAGACGTTCGTAGATTACAACGGGCAGTCGTGTTTTTTTTTTTTTTTTTTTTTTTTTTTTTTTTTTTTTTTTTTAACTCACAGAAGAGTGTATATATATATACATGTAAAGAAACTTTAGTAGAGAAGAAATTAAAATTATAAAATAATTCGATCCGCGGAATATTAATTTGTAAGTTTTTACTAATGTTCGCTTGCAACAGCTATGCTGCGTGCGTGCGGCGGCGAGGAAGACGTTCGTAGATTACAACGGGCAGTCGTGTTTTTTTTTTTTTTTTTTTTTTTTTTTTTTTTTTTTTTTTTAACTCACAGAAGAGTGTATATATATATACATGTAAAGAAACTTTAGTAGAGAAGAAATAAAAATTATAAAATAATTCGATCCGCGGAATATTAATTTGTAAGTTTTTACTAATGTTCGCTTGCAACAGCTATGCTGCGTGCGTGCGGCGGCGAGGAAGACGTTCGTAGATTACAACGGGCAGTCGTGTTTTTTTTTTTTTTTTTTTTTTTTTTTTTTTTTTTTTTAACTCACAGAAGAGTGTATATATATATACATGTAAAGAAACTTTAGTAGAGAAGAAATTAAAATTATAAAATAATTCGATCCGCGGAATATTAATTTGTAAGTTTTTACTAATGTTCGCTTGCAACAGCTATGCTGCGTGCGTGCGGCGGCGAGGAAGACGTTCGTAGATTACAACGGGCAGTCGTGTTTTTTTTTTTTTTTTTTTTTTTTTTTTTTTTTTTTTTTTTTTAACTCACAGAAGAGTGTATATATATATACATGTAAAGAAACTTTAGTAGAGAAGAAATTAAAATTATAAAATAATTCGATCCGCGGAATATTAATTTGTAAGTTTTTACTAATGTTCGCTTGCAACAGCTATGCTGCGTGCGTGCGGCGGCGAGGAAGACGTTCGTAGATTACAACGGGCAGTCGTGTTTTTTTTTTTTTTTTTTTTTTTTTTTTTTTTTTTTTTAACTCACAGAAGAGTGTATATATATATACATGTAAAGAAACTTTAGTAGAGAAGAAATTAAAATTATAAAATAATTCGATCCGCGGAATATTAATTTGTAAGTTTTTACTAATGTTCGCTTGCAACAGCTATGCTGCGTGCGTGCGGCGGCGAGGAAGACGTTCGTAGATTACAACGGGCAGTCGTGTTTTTTTTTTTTTTTTTTTTTTTTAACTCACAGAAGAGTGTATATATATATACATGTAAAGAAACTTTAGTAGAGAAGAAATTAAAATTATAAAATAATTCGATCCGCGGAATATTAATTTGTAAGTTTTTACTAATGTTCGCTTGCAACAGCTATGCTGCGTGCGTGCGGCGGCGAGGAAGACGTTCGTAGATTACAACGGGCAGTCGTGTTTTTTTTTTTTTTTTTTTTTTTTTTTTTTTTTTTTTTTTAACTCACAGAAGAGTGTATATATATATACATGTAAAGAAACTTTAGTAGAGAAGAAATTAAAATTATAAAATAATTCGATCCGCGGAATATTAATTTGTAAGTTTTTACTAATGTTCGCTTGCAACAGCTATGCTGCGTGCGTGCGGCGGCGAGGAAGACGTTCGTAGATTACAACGGGCAGTCGTGTTTTTTTTTTTTTTTTTTTTTTTTTTTTTTTTTTTTTTTTAACTCACAGAAGAGTGTATATATATATACATGTAAAGAAACTATAGTAGAGAAGAAATAAAAATTATAAAATAATTCGATCCGCGGAATATTAATTTGTAAGTTTTTACTAATGTTCGCTTGCAACAGCTATGCTGCGTGCGTGCGGCGGCGAGGAAGACGTTCGTAGATTACAACGGGCAGTCGTGTTTTTTTTTTTTTTTTTTTTTTTTTTTTTTTTTTTTTTTTTTAACTCACAGAAGAGTGTATATATATATACATGTAAAGAAACTTTAGTAGAGAAGAAATTAAAATTATAAAATAATTCGATCCGCGGAATATTAATTTGTAAGTTTTTACTAATGTTCGCTTGCAACAGCTATGCTGCGTGCGTGCGGCGGCGAGGAAGACGTTCGTAGATTACAACGGGCAGTCGTGTTTTTTTTTTTTTTTTTTTTTTTTTTTTTTTTTTTTTTTTTAACTCACAGAAGAGTGTATATATATATACATGTAAAGAAACTTTAGTAGAGAAGAAATTAAAATTATAAAATAATTCGATCCGCGGAATATTAATTTGTAAGTTTTTACTAATGTTCGCTTGCAACAGCTATGCTGCGTGCGTGCGGCGGCGAGGAAGACGTTCGTAGATTACAACGGGCAGTCGTGTTTTTTTTTTTTTTTTTTTTTTTTTTTAACTCACAGAAGAGTGTATATATATATACATGTAAAGAAACTTTAGTAGAGAAGAAATTAAAATTATAAAATAATTCGATCCGCGGAATATTAATTTGTAAGTTTTTACTAATGTTCGCTTGCAACAGCTATGCTGCGTGCGTGCGGCGGCGAGGAAGACGTTCGTAGATTACAACGGGCAGTCGTGTTTTTTTTTTTTTTTTTTTTTTTTTTTTTTTTTTTTTTTTTTAACTCACAGAAGAGTGTATATATATATACATGTAAAGAAACTTTAGTAGAGAAGAAATTAAAATTATAAAATAATTCGATCCGCGGAATATTAATTTGTAAGTTTTTACTAATGTTCGCTTGCAACAGCTATGCTGCGTGCGTGCGGCGGCGAGGAAGACGTTCGTAGATTACAACGGGCAGTCGTGTTTTTTTTTTTTTTTTTTTTTTTTTTTTTTTTTTTTTTTTAACTCACAGAAGAGTGTATATATATATACATGTAAAGAAACTTTAGTAGAGAAGAAATTAAAATTATAAAATAATTCGATCCGCGGAATATTAATTTGTAAGTTTTTACTAATGTTCGCTTGCAACAGCTATGCTGCGTGCGTGCGGCGGCGAGGAAGACGTTCGTAGATTACAACGGGCAGTCGTGTTTTTTTTTTTTTTTTTTTTTTTTTTTTTTTTTTTTTTTTTTAACTCACAGAAGAGTGTATATATATATACATGTAAAGAAACTTTAGTAGAGAAGAAATAAAAATTATAAAATAATTCGATCCGCGGAATATTAATTTGTAAGTTTTTACTAATGTTCGCTTGCAACAGCTATGCTGCGTGCGTGCGGCGGCGAGGAAGACGTTCGTAGATTACAACGGGCAGTCGTGTTTTTTTTTTTTTTTTTTTTTTTTTTTTTTTTTTTTTTTAACTCACAGAAGAGTGTATATATATATACATGTAAAGAAACTTTAGTAGAGAAGAAATTAAAATTATAAAATAATTCGATCCGCGGAATATTAATTTGTAAGTTTTTACTAATGTTCGCTTGCAACAGCTATGCTGCGTGCGTGCGGCGGCGAGGAAGACGTTCGTAGATTACAACGGGCAGTCGTGTTTTTTTTTTTTTTTTTTTTTTTTTTTTTTTTTTTTTTTTTTTAACTCACAGAAGAGTGTATATATATATACATGTAAAGAAACTTTAGTAGAGAAGAAATTAAAATTATAAAATAATTCGATCCGCGGAATATTAATTTGTAAGTTTTTACTAATGTTCGCTTGCAACAGCTATGCTGCGTGCGTGCGGCGGCGAGGAAGACGTTCGTAGATTACAACGGGCAGTCGTGTTTTTTTTTTTTTTTTTTTTTTTTTTTTTTTTTTTTTTTAACTCACAGAAGAGTGTATATATATATACATGTAAAGAAACTTTAGTAGAGAAGAAATTAAAATTATAAAATAATTCGATCCGCGGAATATTAATTTGTAAGTTTTTACTAATGTTCGCTTGCAACAGCTATGCTGCGTGCGTGCGGCGGCGAGGAAGACGTTCGTAGATTACAACGGGCAGTCGTGTTTTTTTTTTTTTTTTTTTTTTTTAACTCACAGAAGAGTGTATATATATATACATGTAAAGAAACTTTAGTAGAGAAGAAATTAAAATTATAAAATAATTCGATCCGCGGAATATTAATTTGTAAGTTTTTACTAATGTTCGCTTGCAACAGCTATGCTGCGTGCGTGCGGCGGCGAGGAAGACGTTCGTAGATTACAACGGGCAGTCGTGTTTTTTTTTTTTTTTTTTTTTTTTTTTTTTTTTTTTTTAACTCACAGAAGAGTGTATATATATATACATGTAAAGAAACTTTAGTAGAGAAGAAATTAAAATTATAAAATAATTCGATCCGCGGAATATTAATTTGTAAGTTTTTACTAATGTTCGCTTGCAACAGCTATGCTGCGTGCGTGCGGCGGCGAGGAAGACGTTCGTAGATTACAACGGGCAGTCGTGTTTTTTTTTTTTTTTTTTTTTTTTTTTTTTTTTTTTTTTTTTTTAACTCACAGAAGAGTGTATATATATATACATGTAAAGAAACTTTAGTAGAGAAGAAATTAAAATTATAAAATAATTCGATCCGCGGAATATTAATTTGTAAGTTTTTACTAATGTTCGCTTGCAACAGCTATGCTGCGTGCGTGCGGCGGCGAGGAAGACGTTCGTAGATTACAACGGGCAGTCGTGTTTTTTTTTTTTTTTTTTTTTTTTTTTTTTTTTTTTTTAACTCACAGAAGAGTGTATATATATATACATGTAAAGAAACTTTAGTAGAGAAGAAATTAAAATTATAAAATAATTCGATCCGCGGAATATTAATTTGTAAGTTTTTACTAATGTTCGCTTGCAACAGCTATGCTGCGTGCGTGCGGCGGCGAGGAAGACGTTCGTAGATTACAACGGGCAGTCGTGTTTTTTTTTTTTTTTTTTTTTTTTTAACTCACAGAAGAGTGTATATATATATACATGTAAAGAAACTTTAGTAGAGAAGAAATTAAAATTATAAAATAATTCGATCCGCGGAATATTAATTTGTAAGTTTTTACTAATGTTCGCTTGCAACAGCTATGCTGCGTGCGTGCGGCGGCGAGGAAGACGTTCGTAGATTACAACGGGCAGTCGTGTTTTTTTTTTTTTTTTTTTTTTTTTTTTTTTTTTTTTTTTTAACTCACAGAAGAGTGTATATATATATACATGTAAAGAAACTTTAGTAGAGAAGAAATTAAAATTATAAAATAATTCGATCCGCGGAATATTAATTTGTAAGTTTTTACTAATGTTCGCTTGCAACAGCTATGCTGCGTGCGTGCGGCGGCGAGGAAGACGTTCGTAGATTACAACGGGCAGTCGTGTTTTTTTTTTTTTTTTTTTTTTTTTTTTTTTTTTTTTTTTTAACTCACAGAAGAGTGTATATATATATACATGTAAAGAAACTATAGTAGAGAAGAAATAAAAATTATAAAATAATTCGATCCGCGGAATATTAATTTGTAAGTTTTTACTAATGTTCGCTTGCAACAGCTATGCTGCGTGCGTGCGGCGGCGAGGAAGACGTTCGTAGATTACAACGGGCAGTCGTGTTTTTTTTTTTTTTTTTTTTTTTTTTTTTTTTTTTTTTTTTTTTAACTCACAGAAGAGTGTATATATATATACATGTAAAGAAACTTTAGTAGAGAAGAAATTAAAATTATAAAATAATTCGATCCGCGGAATATTAATTTGTAAGTTTTTACTAATGTTCGCTTGCAACAGCTATGCTGCGTGCGTGCGGCGGCGAGGAAGACGTTCGTAGATTACAACGGGCAGTCGTGTTTTTTTTTTTTTTTTTTTTTTTTTTTTTTTTTTTTTTTTAACTCACAGAAGAGTGTATATATATATACATGTAAAGAAACTTTAGTAGAGAAGAAATTAAAATTATAAAATAATTCGATCCGCGGAATATTAATTTGTAAGTTTTTACTAATGTTCGCTTGCAACAGCTATGCTGCGTGCGTGCGGCGGCGAGGAAGACGTTCGTAGATTACAACGGGCAGTCGTGTTTTTTTTTTTTTTTTTTTTTTTTTAACTCACAGAAGAGTGTATATATATATACATGTAAAGAAACTTTAGTAGAGAAGAAATTAAAATTATAAAATAATTCGATCCGCGGAATATTAATTTGTAAGTTTTTACTAATGTTCGCTTGCAACAGCTATGCTGCGTGCGTGCGGCGGCGAGGAAGACGTTCGTAGATTACAACGGGCAGTCGTGTTTTGCGATGGCCGCCCAAGAGGCGCTCTGCTAGGTGGAATAAACGTATATTGCATACATTGTTTATAAATGTATATCGAAATCCAGACGTCGGTATTTTACGTCTAAATTATAATAAAACCGAGATAGATTTATGGGAAAGTGACAGAATTAAAAGAGGCTTTAACGGCAACGAACCCCTGTTTTCAATATAGCTACGCAGTTTCCGTCAACAACGAATATTAATTACACTTCCTTTGAGCCGAAAGAAATGAGCGGAAAAAGTACGATGTTTTGAATACATATGTATCAGATACATATTCGTAAAAGGCGCGTTATCCTATCGTACTTGCGTGCGTGCGTGCGGCGGCGACGACGACGTTCGCGAAATACAAAAGATATATAGGGAGCGTGGTCCAGCTGGTGGCCACGGACAACGGCTTCTCCCGGAAAATTACTTGTACTCGCTGGTGCCCGGTCCTGCCTGCGAGAAGATGATTGCCGAGAGAGGTGAATCCTGTACTGGATGCGAAATCGCAGTTATTTCAAAATTTACCTGCCTTCCAACTCAATATTTGATACGTCAGAATGTTAAACTTCTTTCTTTGTTTGAATTTCAATAAGGTGGGCCGATCCCGGCGATACTGCAAAGCCGGGCCAACCCGTGACAGATGTGGAGCAAGCTCCTAACACTCCGTCATTTTCCAAAAATGAGTTTAATATTCTGGTGGTGCGATGCACCACGTATCAGATATTAAGCTGATAAGAACAGATACAACAGGTTATAAAGTATGGTGATGAACAGGCTTAAAACTATCAATCGGTATGTTCTTCAGCTTCTACTACAAACTATTACTACAGTTAAAATCGTAATTGTAAAATTTTAAGGACAATGATGCCTCTGTCAGTATTGCCGAACGCCCGACAGGTGTTCGGCGTATATGTCTCTTGACCAACGTATGCAGTCTGACACACATAAAATAGACAATAGTTTTCCGTATTTCCTGGAGCATAACTCTCGCAGGAACGTGTCATTTTTCGGGTCCCATGACCCTAGTGCACCAACAATAAAGGGGATTATTTCCACCTTGTCATATGTTCTGCCGAGGCTTTGTTTGAGGTCCTTGTACCTTTCCTCCTTCCGTGCCCTTGCGTCATCGAAAGCGCTTGGGTGGTTTTCAAACACAATCGTGACGTCTACGATGAACGCCGTTCGCTGTTTAACTAGAAGGAGGTCAGGTCGTAATAGGCTGCCTTCAGCCACCGGTCTATTTTCAGCGATTAACCGGATTTTACCGGTTGCTGCCGCTTTGATCCTTTCCACGATGGCGTTGTGTCGCAGGAGGATAGCTCTGTTATGCGCCGGGCAGTGGTTCGTTACGTGCGGTAGTGTTTCATCCCTAATATTGCAGCGCCGGCATGTCTTTGGGCCTTCGTTAAACCGATATCCGTTTAGTGGGACAAGTCCTAGCCTCGCCCGATGAATAAAGCGCCAGTCGGCGAACCTCGTGTATCTGCCTGTTAGGAGAAAGTGGCTGCTCGTGCGGCTAAGAGCGATGGTTTCGCACACTTTCCCCTGGTGTGGGGCCTCATGTAGAGTTCTTATGTGTCGCGTTTGGTGTGCATTCCGGAGGGTCCGGCAAACTAGGTTCCTGTGTCTGCTGTGGAGGACGATGTTTTCTATCGTGATCCGAATGTCAGGTCCGGTTGCCCATTCACATTTGAGGAACCTAGTTGCCGTTCTCGCCCGGGTCCATGTGTTTTTTCTTTTGTTCGTTGTATCCCTGAATATTCCGTCTTGTGCTCCGTTCAAGTACGAGTCTGTTGTCCGGTCGCTTGCATCTTGCCCCGTTCTGTCTTTTATTGTGTTCTTGAGGTCTTCGATTGCCAGTGTCCTAATGACGGGGTCGGGGGATGTTAAGAGCTTGTAGGCCCCGTCGACCGCCATTATGTCACAATCAATTCCGGACTCTGGAATTCCTAGGCAGCCGGATTGCCTAGACCCGTAGATGTAATGATTTGAGGCGCGGGACGGAACGTTTAACGTGCGTTTTATCAGAGGGCGTATGTGGTTATCTAGTTTTTTCCAATCGCCCTTTGTTAATGCGCCAGTCCTCAGGGCGAATTGGGTTATGGGGAAAAAGAACGATTTTATGGCGTCGAGACGTTGCCATGGGGCGAGGCTGGATGTTAGAATCGCCTCTGCCGTTTCTATGTAATTCCGCAGTGTCGACCAGTCGGATATAATGTTGTGCCCAAAGGGTTTTCCAAGGAAGGTAACTGGTTCATGGGAGTTGACTGTGCTTATGTTTTCTCCTTCCAGTGTGATATTCGTCGCCCGACAGCCTACTGGGCTAGCTCCGCTGAGGTGCATTGCTCTGCATTTGTGGGCGTTAAACTTTAGGTTTATTGTTTTTGCCGCTGTTGTTATTGAGTTTATCCGGTTTTGGAGTGTGCAGGGGTCCTTGGCAATTAGGCAGATGTCGTCTGCAAACGCTAGAACGGCGTGTGCCGCCGCATTTTGATCTTGTTCGGCCTTTTGTAGGAGCGGGTTTACCGCTAGGTTAAAGAGCATCCCACTTAGAGGGCACCCCTGCCTCACCCCTGATTGGACAGGTATGGGTTCCGTTTCGCCGTCTTCGAGGACTATGGTGGTAGTGCTGTCTGTGTAGATGTCGTTAATTATCGCCGTGATTTCTTCTCCCGCGTGCCCGTGCCGAAGAGCAGCAGTGATCGCCTCATGGGGGATGGTGCCGAATGCATTGCATATGTCTAACCATGCAATGCAGATGTCTGAATGTGTTCTCTTTGCTGTTTCCAGGTAGTTGGTTAGGGCATAGTGGTGTTCAAACACGCCGTCGTACGGGAGGAACCCTTTCTGCGAATGTGAGAGGACCGCGTGCTTCGTGACCCAGGCTTTGATTCTGTTGGTTAATAGGCCCGCGTATAATTTATATACAGTCCTTAGCAGCGAGATAGGCCTGTAGTTAGTGACTTCGTTAGGATTTCCGTTTTTGTGAATTAATACAGTCCTGGCCAATTTCCAGGCTTGCGGGATTTTCCTGTATTTCGCGCAGATGTTAAATATTATTGCCAGGAGTTTGCCCTCTGGGTCGACCGATCGCCAATGGCTGTATGACAGCCTGTCATCTCCTGGGGCGGTGTTTTCGCATCGTTTCAGTTTATTTTCCACTTCTTTGGCTGAAAATCCTCCTGTCATTACCGGGCTTCGCGGCTGTGGGTGTTCGTCGGCGAATATCTCGCTGTCACATGACGTCCGGCTCCATGTTTCGCTAAAATGCCTCTTAACTGTTTCGGCCTCTAGGGGGCATTTCTGGCCTTCGCCTTCCAGGATGAGTCTGACTGCTCGGCGTCTGTTTCGCCTGTATAATTTTTGGATGAACTCGCAGTCGGTTATGTCTGCTTGTCTCACTTTCCTTGGCGTGTTTGTGGGCTGCGGTAGGTTTACAGCCTCTTGTACTTTTTTGGTCACTGATTCCAGGACGTCCGAGAATAGTGACCATTTTTCTTGGCTTGCGTCCTCTGATAGTAGAGTTCTAAGTATTCTTCGGTGTGATTGGACTTGGTTTAATTCTTCTTCTTCGTCATCATCGTCTCCACTGTCAGGCGGGGCTGGCTCAGGGTTAGGTTCCTCCGCTTGAAGGGAGGCCTTGTGATGGACCGGGGGTGGCTGGTGGGTCGGCAGTGGGTTGTGGGACTGGCGGCTTTCCTTGAGGGATCGCATGACGTGGGCGGCAATATGGTTTTGCAGGCCTCTCCTTGTGGTAAATGACTCCGGGCATCTATCACATAGGAATCCTGCTGTCTCATGTGGTGTTGGATTTCCTTGTGTGGTGCTCGTGTCCTGTACTGCGCCTGGACACGCATGTGCTGTGGGCCTAAGTCCAAGTTGTTTCCCACACGTCTTGCATATGTTAACGTCTTTTGTGGTCATAACGTTATGCTCTCTGTTTAAGTGCCTTTTTAGTGACTGTTTAGTCGTGGCCCAATTGGCGGCCTTGAATGCACGCTGGCAGCCGTCCTCCGTGCATTCAGCGTGGTTTAGGGGCGGAAATCTGATAAGTAGGATGTCATCTATTCGGGCGATTGAGTTTGTACTTTCGTAGAAAGTCTTCGTGATTTCTTCTATGTTGTGTTCTGCCATTATTGGTCTTCTATTATTGGCATTGATGGGCCAGCGCTTTTCAGCTTTTTGCTTATGTCCTGTGGTGCTGCCGGGGCTTTTGCTTTTACCGCAGCTTTCGTTCTCCTTTTCCTTTTGGGCTGAGATTCGCTTCCTTTCTCGTCCGAGGAGCTGTCACTCACTATGTTTGTTTGTGTTTCCATTTCCTCAGGAGGATTTGCGTTTTTTCTCTCCTTGGCTGGTGGCGCTGTTGGTGTTTTAAATTCCGCGATCAATTCCTCTAGTATTTGTCCATTCTCATCTTCTTTGGCGGTAGTGGTGGTTTTGTCTGTCTCCAT
The DNA here is from genome assembly GCA_037074705.1 of Zhengitettix transpicula. NCBI lineage: Eukaryota > Metazoa > Arthropoda > Insecta > Orthoptera > Tetrigidae > Zhengitettix > Zhengitettix transpicula. The sequence goes on from JAYJMR010000035.1 coordinate 106,993, forward strand.
CGGGTCAACTTCGTCCCTCTCATTGGCGGGGATTTGTAGTTTATTTTTCTGCTTTTTGTCGGGGCGGGCTATTTCTGGAAATTTTATCGTTGACTCAATCCCAATTTTGTTGGCTGGACAGTCTTTCCCACGGTGGTCAGCCGAGCCACACCATTTGCACCCCATTGTGCAGTCTTCACTGACGTGTCCCTTATTTTTGCAATTAAAACACTGCCTCTCAGGGCAGGCTCCTGCAACGTGGTCCAGCGCCTGGCATAGGCGGCACCGTCTTTCCATCCCTTGGTAAGTAATATTGATTTTAACGGCCCCTATAAATATAGCGCTGGGGATCTTGTCCCCTTTCACGTATCCGAACATTTTCCCCGTCTGGAACCCGAAATTGTCAGTTATGTCGCCAACGTGCAATATTTCGCAATGTTCTGCAAGTTTGGCTTTAATGGTAGCCGCATCTATCATTATGGATGGGTTATATATCCATATTTTGGTGTTTCTGGGTACGAAAGCGGTGACTTTAAATTCTGTTTCGTCGACTAAAAATGGTGACTTTCGAATTAATTTATCAACTAACGTTGGTGAGGCCAGGACAACATGTATCTCGTTATTTACTTGTCTCATAGCCGTAATATCGGCTACTGTTGCGTCTATATTACGGCTGAGGCTATTGGCGAAGCTTTTCTTAATTTCGTCCGTGATCATTTGCGTTCCGATGGTAGGGGTGCACTTTACAGCGCGCCGCCTATCATATCCTACATTGCTCGTAGGCGTGAGGTTCAGAGCATTTCTGGCAGCGATTGCCGCAAACGAGGTTTTCGGTTGGATGTTTGGTCCAGGGTCTTCCCTGGCATCCGAATTCATGATGGGGCTGGCCGACTGGCCGGTCCCTTCCATGTTTGACACGTGGGTTCAAGGGATTTGGGGTTGACAAATCCCCAACCACAAGTACGACCCCGAAGGGCTGGTTTCACCCACGCGACACTTGTGGTTTTCGCCCTCCTCTCTTATCTATCGCTAGTGAACTAGCGAAATTGCCCAGAGACCACGATGGGACGTGAGAGGTAGGACTTGCTAATAGAGCTGTCACAGACAGACGGCGTTTCCTGATTGTCAATCAGGGCCTTTATTAGCCTTTGGTCTCGCCGGAAAAGGGTAAAGCGTAAAGCAAGTTGCTTACGCGACAATGACTTGTCGGCCTTGGCTGATTCGCCAAGGAACAAGACGAAACAAGAATCAATAGACAAAGTTGATGTAAAAACGAAAGTCGTGAGCTTTGTGATCTTTGGCTGATTCGCCAAAGTACAAAGTCAAGATAAAACCAAGCAAAGCAGAATGCAACAAGTCAACAGCAACGATAGGGCTGTTGGATAATAAGCACACTAGACTTTCAGTGTGACTTACACTGGAGTTCAAGTTGCTTACGTGACAAAGACTTGTCGGCCTTGGCTAATTCGCCAAGGAACAAGACGAAATGAAAAAACAAGGAACAAAGTTTAAAGAAAAACGAAAAACGTGAGCTTTGTGGTTTTTGGCTGATTCGCCAAAGTACAAAGTCACAACAAAACGAGGCAAAATGCCACAACAAGTGAAGAGAAACGATAAGGTTATTGGGTAGTAAGTACACTAGACTTCTGGTGCGACTTACACTGGAGGAGTGGAGCAGGGCTTATATGGCCCGGCCTGGATAAGGGGAATGTGAGAGGTAAGATTTTAGGGCGGGATAATTCAAGAACGGTGGGTGGTAGGGGTATGAAATTTGGTAGGTTTGGCGAGGATTAATAAGGTGGAGGAAATGCAGCAGTTAAGCTCGCTCTAGGAGCGCCGTTAACCGAAAAAACGGTTAAAGTGTTCTCTCCTGCTGCGGAAGTGCGACACTCAAGCTCGTACAAGTACGCCACTGTCTATAAGACAGATGTGTTCTCTTGTGTCACGGATAATGAAAAGGGATAGATATAGATACAACGAATGTTCAGAACAGTTGGAAAGACCAAGTAACTACACTTTGATCTTAGCCAAAAGGCCGAGAAGCGATAAAGATTCCTCGATCGGGACGGTCTTTTATTCCGGACACCATTGTAATCAACGGGGAGCATTGTTAAATGTTTCTACGGCAATACGTCGAAACACGCGGTCCCCGCGAAACGCCTGAAATCCTGATCGGAAAGTGAGGTCTACCGTCGAATGCTTAAATATCGCGGGAAAGGAAACAATTGGCTTCAAAGATAAAAAAATTTGAAATGTATCAACAGTTTTATTGTTACAGTACGTCCCCACCTAGCGGCACTTTCCTGCACTCGCTGCAGGGTGATACGTAAATGTAAGAGAAAAAAATTAAATTCCTCACGTAAACACACGAGTTCCGTCAAATTGAGCAAAAAAGAAATGACGTCGTCTAAGAAACGAATAGACAGTCAGAGTTCGGTGCGAATTAAGTGGAATTGATAACGGTTACAATTTTTCACGTTGACGTTTCCATTGTTACGCGGTCTTTGTAAACAAAGTTAATATTTGTCTTTAAACAGTACGCGCTCACATGTACGCGACATTTAAAAATTTTCCCCATTTTTTAAATATATATTTATTTATTTAAATATATATAGAAGTAAAACAAAATGGTGGATTTTTTTTTTTTTTTTTTTTTTTTTTTTTTAACACACAGAAGAGTGTATATATATATACATGTAAAGAAACTTTAGTAGAGAAGAAATTAAAATTATAAAATAATTCGATCCGCGGAATATTAATTTGTAAGTTTTTACTAATGTTCGCTTGCAACAGCTATGCTGCGTGCGTGCGGCGGCGAGGAAGACGTTCGTAGATTACAACGGGCAGTCGTGTTTTTTTTTTTTTTTTTTTTTTTTTTTTTTTTTTTTTTAACTCACAGAAGAGTGTATATATATATACATGTAAAGAAACTTTAGTAGAGAAGAAATTAAAATTATAAAATAATTCGATCCGCGGAATATTAATTTGTAAGTTTTTACTAATGTTCGCTTGCAACAGCTATGCTGCGTGCGTGCGGCGGCGAGGAAGACGTTCGTAGATTACAACGGGCAGTCGTGTTTTTTTTTTTTTTTTTTTTTTTTTTTTTTTTTTTTTTAACTCACAGAAGAGTGTATATATATATACATGTAAAGAAACTTTAGTAGAGAAGAAATTAAAATTATAAAATAATTCGATCCGCGGAATATTAATTTGTAAGTTTTTACTAATGTTCGCTTGCAACAGCTATGCTGCGTGCGTGCGGCGGCGAGGAAGACGTTCGTAGATTACAACGGGCAGTCGTGTTTTTTTTTTTTTTTTTTTTTTTTTTTTTTTTTTTTTTTTTTTTTTAACTCACAGAAGAGTGTATATATATATACATGTAAAGAAACTTTAGTAGAGAAGAAATTAAAATTATAAAATAATTCGATCCGCGGAATATTAATTTGTAAGTTTTTACTAATGTTCGCTTGCAACAGCTATGCTGCGTGCGTGCGGCGGCGAGGAAGACGTTCGTAGATTACAACGGGCAGTCGTGTTTTTTTTTTTTTTTTTTTTTTTTTTTTTTTTTTTTTTTAACTCACAGAAGAGTGTATATATATATACATGTAAAGAAACTTTAGTAGAGAAGAAATTAAAATTATAAAATAATTCGATCCGCGGAATATTAATTTGTAAGTTTTTACTAATGTTCGCTTGCAACAGCTATGCTGCGTGCGTGCGGCGGCGAGGAAGACGTTCGTAGATTACAACGGGCAGTCGTGTTTTTTTTTTTTTTTTTTTTTTTTTTTTTTTTTTTTTTTAACTCACAGAAGAGTGTATATATATATACATGTAAAGAAACTTTAGTAGAGAAGAAATTAAAATTATAAAATAATTCGATCCGCGGAATATTAATTTGTAAGTTTTTACTAATGTTCGCTTGCAACAGCTATGCTGCGTGCGTGCGGCGGCGAGGAAGACGTTCGTAGATTACAACGGGCAGTCGTGTTTTTTTTTTTTTTTTTTTTTTTTTTTTTTTTTTTTTTTTAACTCACAGAAGAGTGTATATATATATACATGTAAAGAAACTTTAGTAGAGAAGAAATTAAAATTATAAAATAATTCGATCCGCGGAATATTAATTTGTAAGTTTTTACTAATGTTCGCTTGCAACAGCTATGCTGCGTGCGTGCGGCGGCGAGGAAGACGTTCGTAGATTACAACGGGCAGTCGTGTTTCGTTTTTTTTTTTTTTTTTTTTTTTTTTTTTTTTTTTTTTTTTTTAACTCACAGAAGAGTGTATATATATATACATGTAAAGAAACTTTAGTAGAGAAGAAATTAAAATTATAAAATAATTCGATCCGCGGAATATTAATTTGTAAGTTTTTACTAATGTTCGCTTGCAACAGCTATGCTGCGTGCGTGCGGCGGCGAGGAAGACGTTCGTAGATTACAACGGGCAGTCGTGTTTTTTTTTTTTTTTTTTTAACTCACAGAAGAGTGTATATATATATACATGTAAAGAAACTTTAGTAGAGAAGAAATTAAAATTATAAAATAATTCGATCCGCGGAATATTAATTTGTAAGTTTTTACTAATGTTCGCTTGCAACAGCTATGCTGCGTGCGTGCGGCGGCGAGGAAGACGTTCGTAGATTACAACGGGCAGTCGTGTTTTGCGATGGCCGCCCAAGAGGCGCTCTGCTAGGTGGAATAAACGTATATTGCATACATTGTTTATAAATGTATATCGAAATCCAGACGTCGGTATTTTACGTCTAAATTATAATAAAACCGAGATAGATTTATGGGAAAGTGACAGAATTAAAAGAGGCTTTAACGGCAACGAACCCCTGTTTTCAATATAGCTACGCAGTTTCCGTCAACAACGAATATTAATTACACTTCCTTTGAGCCGAAAGAAATGAGCGGAAAAAGTACGATGTTTTGAATACATATGTATCAGATACATATTCGTAAAAGGCGCGTTATCCTATCGTACTTGCGTGCGTGCGTGCGGCGGCGACGACGACGTTCGCGAAATACAAAAGATATATAGGGAGCGTGGTCCAGCTGGTGGCCACGGACAACGGCTTCTCCCGGAAAATTACTTGTACTCGCTGGTGCCCGGTCCTGCCTGCGAGAAGATGATTGCCGAGAGAGGTGAATCCTGTACTGGATGCGAAATCGCAGTTATTTCAAAATTTACCTGCCTTCCAACTCAATATTTGATACGTCAGAATGTTAAACTTCTTTCTTTGTTTGAATTTCAATAAGGTGGGCCGATCCCGGCGATACTGCAAAGCCGGGCCAACCCGTGACAGATGTGGAGCAAGCTCCTAACACTCCGTCATTTTCCAAAAATGAGTTTAATATTCTGGTGGTGCGATGCACCACGTATCAGATATTAAGCTGATAAGAACAGATACAACAGGTTATAAAGTATGGTGATGAACAGGCTTAAAACTATCAATCGGTATGTTCTTCAGCTTCTACTACAAACTAATACTACAGTTAAAATCGTAATGTAAAATTTTAAGGACAATGGTGCCTCTGTCAGTATTGCCGAACGCCCGTCAGGTGTTCGGCGTATATGTCTCTTGACCAACGTATGCAGTCTGACACACATAAAATAGACAATAGTTTTCCGTATTTCCTGGAGCATAACTCTCGCAGGAACGTGTCATTTTTCGGGTCCCATGACCCTAGTGCACCAACAATAAAGGGGATTATTTCCACCTTGTCGTAGGTTCTGCCGAGGCTTTGTTTGAGGTCCTTGTACCTTTCCTCCTTCCGTGCCCTTGCGTCATCGAAAGCGCTTGGGTGGTTTTCAAACACAATCGTGACGTCTACGATGAACGCCGTTCGCTGTTTAACTAGGAGGAGGTCAGGTCGTAGTAGGCTGCCTTCAGCCACCGGTCTATTTTCAGCGATTAACCGGATTTTACCGGTTGCTGCTGCTTTGATCCTTTCCACTATGGCGTTGTGTCGCAGGAGGATAGCTCTGTTATGCGCCGGACAGTGGTTCGTTACGTGCGGTAGTGTTTCATCCCTAATATTACAGCGCCGGCATGTCTTTGGGCCTTCGTTAAACCGATATCCGTTTAGTGGGACAAGTCCTAGCCTCGCCCGGTGAATAAAGCGCCAGTCGGCGAACCTCGTGTATCTGCCTGTTAGGAGAAAGTGGCTGCTCGTGCGGCTAAGAGCGATGGTTTCGCACACTTTCCCCTGGTGTGGGGCCTCATGTAGAGTTCTTATATGTCGCGCTTGGTGTGCATTCCGGAGGGTCCGGCAAACTAGGTTCCTGTGTCTGCTGTAGAGGACGATGTTTTCTATCGTGATCCGAATGTCAGGTCCGGTTGCCCATTCACATTTGAGGAACCTAGTTGCCGTTCTCGCCCGGGTCCATGTGTTTTTTCTTTTGTTCGTTGTATCCCTGAATATTCCGTCTTGTGCTCCGTTCAAGTACGAGTCTGTTGTCCGGTCGCTTGCATCTTGCCCCGTTCTGTCTTTTATTGTGTTTTTGAGGTCTTCGATTGCCAGTGACCTAATGACGGGGTCGGGGGATGTTAAGAGCTTGTAGGCCCCGTCGACCGCCATTATGTCACAATCAATTCCGGACTCTTGAATTCCTAGGCAGCCGGATTGCCTAGACCCGTAGATGTAATGATTTGAGGCGCGGGACGGAACGTTTAACGTGCGTTTTATCAGAGGGCGTATGTGGTTATCTAGTTTTTTCCAATCGCCCTTTGTTAATGCGCCAGTCCTCAGGGCGAATTGGGTTATGGGGAAAAAGAACGATTTTATGGCGTCGAGACGTTGCCATGGGGCGAGGCTGGATGTTAGAATCGCCTCTGCCGTTTCTATGTAATTCCGCAGTGTCGACCAGTCGGATATAATGTTGTGCCCAAAGGGTTTTCCAAGGAAGGTAACTGGTTCATGGGAGTTGACTGTGCTTATGTTTTCTCCTTCCAGTGTGATATTCGTCGCCCGACAGCCTACTGGGCTAGCTCCGCTGAAGTGCATTGCTCTGCATTTGTGGGCGTTAAACTTTAGGTTTATTGTTTTTGCCGCTGTTGTTATTGAGTTTATCCGGTTTTGGAGTGTGCAGGGGTCCTTGGCAATTAGGCAGATGTCGTCTGCAAACGCTAGAACGGCGTGTGCCGCCGCATTTTGATCTTGTTCGGCCTTTTGTAGGAGCGGGTTTACCGCTAGGTTAAAGAGCATCCCACTTAGAGGGCACCCCTGCCTCACCCCTGATTGGACAGGTATGGGTTCCGTTTCGCCGTCTTCGAGGACTATGGTGGTAGTGCTGTCTGTGTAGATGTCGTTAATTATCGCCGTGATTTCTTCTCCCGCGTGCCCGTGCCGAAGAGCAGCAGTGATCGCCTCATGGGGGATGGTGCCGAATGCATTGCATATGTCTAACCATGCAATGCAGATGTCTGAATGTGTTCTCTTTGCTGTTTCCAGGTAGTTGGTTAGGGCATAGTGGTGTTCAAACACGCCGTCGTACGGGAGGAACCCTTTCTGCGAATGTGAGAGGACCGCGTGCTTCGTGACCCAGGCTTTGATTCTGTTGGTTAATAGGCCCGCGTATAATTTATATACAGTCCTTAGCAGCGAGATAGGCCTGTAGTTAGTGACTTCGTTAGGATTTCCGTTTTTGTGAATTAATACAGTCCTGGCCAATTTCCAGGCTTGCGGGATTTTCCTGTATTTCGCGCAGATGTTAAATATTATTGCCAGGAGTTTGCCCTCTGGGTCGACCGATCGCCAATGGCTGTATGACAGCCTGTCATCTCCTGGGGCGGTGTTTTCGCATCGTTTCAGTTTATTTTCCACTTCTTTGGCTGAAAATCCTCCTGTCATTACCGGGCTTCGCGGCTGTGGGTGTTCGTCGGCGAATATCTCGCTGTCACATGACGTCCGGCTCCATGTTTCGCTAAAATGCCTCTTAACTGTTTCGGCCTCTAGGGGGCATTTCTGGCCTTCGCCTTCCAGGATGAGTCTGACTGCTCGGCGTCTGTTTCGCCTGTATAATTTTTGGATGAACTCGCAGTCGGTTATGTCTGCTTGTCTCACTTTCCTTGGCGTGTTTGTGGGCTGCGGTAGGTTTACAGCCTCTTGTACTTTTTTGGTCACTGATTCCAGGACGTCCGAGAATAGTGACCATTTTTCTTGGCTTGCGTCCTCTGATAGTAGAGTTCTAAGTATTCTTCGGTGTGATTGGACTTGGTTTAATTCTTCTTCTTCGTCATCATCGTCTCCACTGTCAGGCGGGGCTGGCTCAGGGTTAGGTTCCTCCGCTTGAAGGGAGGCCTTGTGATGGACCGGGGGTGGCTGGTGGGTCGGCAGTGGGTTGTGGGACTGGCGGCTTTCCTTGAGGGATCGCATGACGTGGGCGGCAATATGGTTTTGCAGGCCTCTCCTTGTGGTAAATGACTCCGGGCATCTATCACATAGGAATCCTGCTGTCTCATGTGGTGTTGGATTTCCTTGTGTGGTGCTCGTGTCCTGTACTGCGCCTGGACACGCATGTGCTGTGGGCCTAAGTCCAAGTTGTTTCCCACACGTCTTGCATATGTTAACGTCTTTTGTGGTCATAACGTTATGCTCTCTGTTTAAGTGCCTTTTTAGTGACTGTTTAGTCGTGGCCCAATTGGCGGCCTTGAATGCACGCTGGCAGCCGTCCTCCGTGCATTCAGCGTGGTTTAGGGGCGGAAATCTGATAAGTAGGATGTCATCTATTCGGGCGATTGAGTTTGTACTTTCGTAGAAAGTCTTCGTGATTTCTTCTATGTTGTGTTCTGCCATTATTGGTCTTCTATTATTGGCATTGATGGGCCAGCGCTTTTCAGCTTTTTGCTTATGTCCTGTGGTGCTGCCGGGGCTTTTGCTTTTACCGCAGCTTTCGTTCTCCTTTTCCTTTTGGGCTGAGATTCGCTTCCTTTCTCGTCCGAGGAGCTGTCACTCACTATGTTTGTTTGTGTTTCCATTTCCTCAGGAGGATTTGCGTTTTTTCTCTCCTTGGCTGGTGGCGCTGTTGGTGTTTTAAATTCCGCGATCAATTCCTCTAGTATTTGTCCATTCTCATCTTCTTTGGCGGTAGTGGTGGTTTTGTCTGTCTCCATCGGGTCAACTTCGTCCCTCTCATTGGCGGGGATTTGTAGTTTATTTTTCTGCTTTTTGTCGGGGCGGGCTATTTCTGGAAATTTTATCGTTGACTCAATCCCAATTTTGTTGGCTGGACAGTCTTTCCCACGGTGGTCAGCCGAGCCACACCATTTGCACCCCATTGTGCAGTCTTCACTGACGTGTCCCTTATTTTTGCAATTAAAACACTGCCTCTCAGGGCAGGCTCCTGCAACGTGGTCCAGCGCCTGGCATAGGCGGCACCGTCTTTCCATCCCTTGGTAAGTAATATTGATTTTAACGGCCCCTATAAATATAGCGCTGGGGATCTTGTCCCCTTTCACGTATCCGAACATTTTCCCCGTCTGGAACCCGAAATTGTCAGTTATGTCGCCAACGTGCAATATTTCGCAATGTTCTGCGAGTTTGGCTTTAATGGTAGCCGCATCTATCATTATGGATGGGTTATATATCCATATTTTGGTGTTTCTGGGTACGAAAGCGGTGACTTTAAATTCTGTTTCGTCGACTAAAAATGGTGACTTTCGAATTAATTTATCAACTAACGTTGGTGAGGCCAGGACAACATGTATCTCGTTATTTACTTGTCTCATAGCCGTAATATCGGCTACTGTTGCGTCTATATTACGGCTGAGGCTATTGGCGAAGCTTTTTTTAATTTCGTCCGTGATCATTTGCGTTCCGATGGTAGGGGTGCACTTTACAGCGCGCCGCCTATCATATCCTACATTGCTCGTAGGCGTGAGGTTCAGAGCATTTCTGGCAGCGATTGCCGCAAACGAGGTTTTCGGTTGGATGTTTGGTCCAGGGTCTTCCCTGGCATCCGAATTCATGATGGGGCTGGCCGACTGGCCGGTCCCTTCCATGTTTGACACGTGGGTTCAAGGGATTTGGGGTTGACAAATCCCCAACCACAAGTACGACCCCGAAGGGCTGGTTTCACCCACGCGACACTTGTGGTTTTCGCCCTCCTCTCTTATCTATCGCTAGTGAACTAGCGAAATTGCCCAGAGACCACGATGGGACGTGAGAGGTAGGACTTGCTAATAGAGCTGTCACAGACAGACGGCGTTTCCTGATTGTCAATCAGGGCCTTTATTAGCCTTTGGTCTCGCCGGAAAAGGGTAAAGCGTAAAGCAAGTTGCTTACGCGACAATGACTTGTCGGCCTTGGCTGATTCGCCAAGGAACAAGACGAAACAAGAATCAATAGACAAAGTTGATGTAAAAACGAAAGTCGTGAGCTTTGTGATCTTTGGCTGATTCGCCAAAGTACAAAGTCAAGATAAAACCAAGCAAAGCAGAATGCAACAAGTCAACAGCAACGATAGGGCTGTTGGATAATAAGCACACTAGACTTTCAGTGTGACTTACACTGGAGTTCAAGTTGCTTACGTGACAAAGACTTGTCGGCCTTGGCTAATTCGCCAAGGAACAAGACGAAATGAAAAAACAAGGAACAAAGTTTAAAGAAAAACGAAAAACGTGAGCTTTGTGGTTTTTGGCTGATTCGCCAAAGTACAAAGTCACAACAAAACGAGGCAAAATGCCACAACAAGTGAAGAGAAACGATAAGGTTATTGGGTAGTAAGTACACTAGACTTCTAGTGCGACTTACACTGGAGGAGTGGGGTAGGGCTTATATGGCCCGGCCTGGATAAGGGGAATGTGAGAGGTAAGATTTTAGGGCGGGATAATTCAAGAACGGTGGGTGATAGGGGTATGAAATTTGGTAGGTTTGGCGAGGATTAATAAGGTGGAGGAAATGCAGCAGTTAAGCTCGCTCTAGGAGCGCCGTTAACCGAAAAAACGGTTAAAGTGTTCTCTCCTGCTGCGGAAATGCGACACTCAAGCTCGTACAAGTACGCCACTGTCTATAAGACAGATGTGTTCTCTTGTGTCACGGATAATGAAAAGGGATAGATATAGATATAACGAATGTTCAGAACAGTTGGAAAGACCAAGTAACTACACTTTGATCTTAGCCAAAAGGCCGAGAAGCGATAAAGATTCCTCGATCGGGACGGTCTTTTATTCCGGACACCATTGTAATCAACGGGGAGCATTGTTAAATGTTTCTGCGGCAATACGTCGAAACACGCGGTCCCCGCGAAACGCCTGAAATCCTGATCGGAAAGTGAGGTCAACCGTCGAATGCTTAAATATCGCGGGAAAGGAAACAATTGGCTTCAAAGATAAAAATATTTGAAATGTATCAACAGTTTTATTGTTACAGTACGTCCCCACCTAGCGGCACTTACCTGCACTCGCTGCAGGGTGATACGTAAATGTAAGAGAAAAAAATTAAATTCCTCACGTAAACACACGAGTTCCGTCAAATTGAGCAAAAAAGAAATGACGTCGTCTAAGAAACGAATAGACAGTCAGAGTTCGGTGCGAATTAAGTGGAATTGATAACGGTTACAATTTTTCACGTTGACGTTTCCATTGTTACGCGGTCTTTGTAAACAAAGTTAATATTTGTCTTTAAACAGTACGCGCTCACATGTACGCGACATTTAAAAATTTTCCCCATTTTTTAAATATATATTTATTTATTTAAATATATATAGAAGTAAAAAAAAATGGTGGATTTTTTTTTTTTTTTTTTTTTTTTTTTTTTTTTTTTAACTCACAGAAGAGTGTATATATATATACATGTAAAGAAACTTTAGTAGAGAAGAAATTAAAATTATAAAATAATTCGATCCGCGGAATATTAATTTGTAAGTTTTTACTAATGTTCGCTTGCAACAGCTATGCTGCGTGCGTGCGGCGGCGAGGAAGACGTTCGTAGATTACAACGGGCAGTCGTGTTTTTTTTTTTTTTTTTTTTTTTTTTTTTTTTTTTTTTTTTTTTTAACTCACAGAAGAGTGTATATATATATATACATGTAAAGAAACTTTAGTAGAGAAGAAATTAAAATTATAAAATAATTCGATCCGCGGAATATTAATTTGTAAGTTTTTACTAATGTTCGCTTGCAACAGCTATGCTGCGTGCGTGCGGCGGCGAGGAAGACGTTCGTAGATTACAACGGGCAGTCGTGTTTTTTTTTTTTTTTTTTTTTTTTTTTTTTTTTTTTTTTTTTAACTCACAGAAGAGTGTATATATATATACATGTAAAGAAACTTTAGTAGAGAAGAAATTAAAATTATAAAATAATTCGATCCGCGGAATATTAATTTGTAAGTTTTTACTAATGTTCGCTTGCAACAGCTATGCTGCGTGCGTGCGGCGGCGAGGAAGACGTTCGTAGATTACAACGGGCAGTCGTGTTTTTTTTTTTTTTTTTTTTTTTTTTTTTTTTTTTTTAACTCACAGAAGAGTGTATATATATATACATGTAAAGAAACTTTAGTAGAGAAGAAATTAAAATTATAAAATAATTCGATCCGCGGAATATTAATTTGTAAGTTTTTACTAATGTTCGCTTGCAACAGCTATGCTGCGTGCGTGCGGCGGCGAGGAAGACGTTCGTAGATTACAACGGGCAGTCGTGTTTTTTTTTTTTTTTTTTTTTTTTTTTTTTTTTTTTTTAACTCACAGAAGAGTGTATATATATATAAATGTAAAGAAACTTTAGTAGAGAAGAAATTAAAATTATAAAATAATTCGATCCGCGGAATATTAATTTGTAAGTTTTTACTAATGTTCGCTTGCAACAGCTATGCTGCGTGCGTGCGGCGGCGAGGAAGACGTTCGTAGATTACAACGGGCAGTCGTGTTTTTTTTTTTTTTTTTTTTTTTTTTTTTTTTTTTTTTTTTTTTAACTCACAGAAGAGTGTATATATATATACATGTAAAGAAACTTTAGTAGAGAAGAAATTAAAATTATAAAATAATTCGATCCGCGGAATATTAATTTGTAAGTTTTTACTAATGTTCGCTTGCAACAGCTATGCTGCGTGCGTGCGGCGGCGAGGAAGACGTTCGTAGATTACAACGGGCAGTCGTGTTTTTTTTTTTTTTTTTTTTTTTTTTTTTTTTTTTTTTTTTTTAACTCACAGAAGAGTGTATATATATATACATGTAAAGAAACTTTAGTAGAGAAGAAATTAAAATTATAAAATAATTCGATCCGCGGAATATTAATTTGTAAGTTTTTACTAATGTTCGCTTGCAACAGCTATGCTGCGTGCGTGCGGCGGCGAGGAAGACGTTCGTAGATTACAACGGGCAGTCGTGTTTTTTTTTTTTTTTTTTTTTTTTTTTTTTTTTTTTTAACTCACAGAAGAGTGTATATATATATACATGTAAAGAAACTTTAGTAGAGAAGAAATTAAAATTATAAAATAATTCGATCCGCGGAATATTAATTTGTAAGTTTTTACTAATGTTCGCTTGCAACAGCTATGCTGCGTGCGTGCGGCGGCGAGGAAGACGTTCGTAGATTACAACGGGCAGTCGTGTTTTTTTTTTTTTTTTTTTTTTTTTTTTTTTTTTTTTTTAACTCACAGAAGAGTGTATATATATATAAATGTAAAGAAACTTTAGTAGAGAAGAAATTAAAATTATAAAATAATTCGATCCGCGGAATATTAATTTGTAAGTTTTTACTAATGTTCGCTTGCAACAGCTATGCTGCGTGCGTGCGGCGGCGAGGAAGACGTTCGTAGATTACAACGGGCAGTCGTGTTTTTTTTTTTTTTTTTTTTTTTTTTTTTTTTTTTTTTTTTTTTTAACTCACAGAAGAGTGTATATATATATACATGTAAAGAAACTTTAGTAGAGAAGAAATTAAAATTATAAAATAATTCGATCCGCGGAATATTAATTTGTAAGTTTTTACTAATGTTCGCTTGCAACAGCTATGCTGCGTGCGTGCGGCGGCGAGGAAGACGTTCGTAGATTACAACGGGCAGTCGTGTTTTTTTTTTTTTTTTTTTTTTTTTTTTTTTTTTTTTTAACTCACAGAAGAGTGTATATATATATACATGTAAAGAAACTTTAGTAGAGAAGAAATTAAAATTATAAAATAATTCGATCCGCGGAATATTAATTTGTAAGTTTTTACTAATGTTCGCTTGCAACAGCTATGCTGCGTGCGTGCGGCGGCGAGGAAGACGTTCGTAGATTACAACGGGCAGTCGTGTTTTTTTTTTTTTTTTTTTTTTTTTTTTTTTTTTTTTAACTCACAGAAGAGTGTATATATATATACATGTAAAGAAACTTTAGTAGAGAAGAAATTAAAATTATAAAATAATTCGATCCGCGGAATATTAATTTGTAAGTTTTTACTAATGTTCGCTTGCAACAGCTATGCTGCGTGCGTGCGGCGGCGAGGAAGACGTTCGTAGATTACAACGGGCAGTCGTGTTTTTTTTTTTTTTTTTTTTTTTTTTTTTTTTTTTTTTTTTTTAACTCACAGAAGAGTGTATATATATATACATGTAAAGAAACTTTAGTAGAGAAGAAATTAAAATTATAAAATAATTCGATCCGCGGAATATTAATTTGTAAGTTTTTACTAATGTTCGCTTGCAACAGCTATGCTGCGTGCGTGCGGCGGCGAGGAAGACGTTCGTAGATTACAACGGGCAGTCGTGTTTTTTTTTTTTTTTTTTTTTTTTTTTTTTTTTTTTTTTTTTAACTCACAGAAGAGTGTATATATATATACATGTAAAGAAACTTTAGTAGAGAAGAAATTAAAATTATAAAATAATTCGATCCGCGGAATATTAATTTGTAAGTTTTTACTAATGTTCGCTTGCAACAGCTATGCTGCGTGCGTGCGGCGGCGAGGAAGACGTTCGTAGATTACAACGGGCAGTCGTGTTTTTTTTTTTTTTTTTTTTTTTTTTTTTTTTTTAACTCACAGAAGAGTGTATATATATATACATGTAAAGAAACTTTAGTAGAGAAGAAATTAAAATTATAAAATAATTCGATCCGCGGAATATTAATTTGTAAGTTCTTACTAATGTTCGCTTGCAACAGCTATGCTGCGTGCGTGCGGCGGCGAGGAAGACGTTCGTAGATTACAACGGGCAGTCGTGTTTTTTTTTTTTTTTTTTTTTTTTTTTTTTTTTTTTTTAACTCACAGAAGAGTGTATATATATATACATGTAAAGAAACTTTAGTAGAGAAGAAATTAAAATTATAAAATAATTCGATCCGCGGAATATTAATTTGTAAGTTTTTACTAATGTTCGCTTGCAACAGCTATGCTGCGTGCGTGCGGCGGCGAGGAAGACGTTCGTAGATTACAACGGGCAGTCGTGTTTTTTTTTTTTTTTTTTTTTTTTTTTTTTTTTTTTTTTAACTCACAGAAGAGTGTATATATATATACATGTAAAGAAACTTTAGTAGAGAAGAAATTAAAATTATAAAATAATTCGATCCGCGGAATATTAATTTGTAAGTTTTTACTAATGTTCGCTTGCAACAGCTATGCTGCGTGCGTGCGGCGGCGAGGAAGACGTTCGTAGATTACAACGGGCAGTCGTGTTTTTTTTTTTTTTTTTTTTTTTTTTTTTTTTTTTTTTTAACTCACAGAAGAGTGTATATATATATACATGTAAAGAAACTTTAGTAGAGAAGAAATTAAAATTATAAAATAATTCGATCCGCGGAATATTAATTTGTAAGTTTTTACTAATGTTCGCTTGCAACAGCTATGCTGCGTGCGTGCGGCGGCGAGGAAGACGTTCGTAGATTACAACGGGCAGTCGTGTTTTTTTTTTTTTTTTTTTTTTTTTTTTTTTTTTTTTTAACTCACAGAAGAGTGTATATATATATACATGTAAAGAAACTTTAGTAGAGAAGAAATTAAAATTATAAAATAATTCGATCCGCGGAATATTAATTTGTAAGTTTTTACTAATGTTCGCTTGCAACAGCTATGCTGCGTGCGTGCGGCGGCGAGGAAGACGTTCGTAGATTACAACGGGCAGTCGTGTTTTTTTTTTTTTTTTTTTTTTTTTTTTTTTTTTTTTAACTCACAGAAGAGTGTATATATATATACATGTAAAGAAACTTTAGTAGAGAAGAAATTAAAATTATAAAATAATTCGATCCGCGGAATATTAATTTGTAAGTTTTTACTAATGTTCGCTTGCAACAGCTATGCTGCGTGCGTGCGGCGGCGAGGAAGACGTTCGTAGATTACAACGGGCAGTCGTGTTTTTTTTTTTTTTTTTTTTTTTTTTTTTTTTTTTTTTAACTCACAGAAGAGTGTATATATATATACATGTAAAGAAACTTTAGTAGAGAAGAAATTAAAATTATAAAATAATTCGATCCGCGGAATATTAATTTGTAAGTTTTTACTAATGTTCGCTTGCAACAGCTATGCTGCGTGCGTGCGGCGGCGAGGAAGACGTTCGTAGATTACAACGGGCAGTCGTGTTTTTTTTTTTTTTTTTTTTTTTTTTTTTTTTTTTTTTAACTCACAGAAGAGTGTATATATATATACATGTAAAGAAACTTTAGTAGAGAAGAAATTAAAATTATAAAATAATTCGATCCGCGGAATATTAATTTGTAAGTTTTTACTAATGTTCGCTTGCAACAGCTATGCTGCGTGCGTGCGGCGGCGAGGAAGACGTTCGTAGATTACAACGGGCAGTCGTGTTTTTTTTTTTTTTTTTTTTTTTTTTTTTTTTTTTTTTTTAACTCACAGAAGAGTGTATATATATATACATGTAAAGAAACTTTAGTAGAGAAGAAATTAAAATTATAAAATAATTCGATCCGCGGAATATTAATTTGTAAGTTTTTACTAATGTTCGCTTGCAACAGCTATGCTGCGTGCGTGCGGCGGCGAGGAAGACGTTCGTAGATTACAACGGGCAGTCGTGTTTTTTTTTTTTTTTTTTTTTTTTTTTTTTTTTTTTTAACTCACAGAAGAGTGTATATATATATACATGTAAAGAAACTTTAGTAGAGAAGAAATTAAAATTATAAAATAATTCGATCCGCGGAATATTAATTTGTAAGTTTTTACTAATGTTCGCTTGCAACAGCTATGCTGCGTGCGTGCGGCGGCGAGGAAGACGTTCGTAGATTACAACGGGCAGTCGTGTTTTTTTTTTTTTTTTTTTTTTTTTTTTTTTTTTTTTTTAACTCACAGAAGAGTGTATATATATATACATGTAAAGAAACTTTAGTAGAGAAGAAATTAAAATTATAAAATAATTCGATCCGCGGAATATTAATTTGTAAGTTTTTACTAATGTTCGCTTGCAACAGCTATGCTGCGTGCGTGCGGCGGCGAGGAAGACGTTCGTAGATTACAACGGGCAGTCGTGTTTTTTTTTTTTTTTTTTTTTTTTTTTTTTTTTTTTTTAACTCACAGAAGAGTGTATATATATATACATGTAAAGAAACTTTAGTAGAGAAGAAATTAAAATTATAAAATAATTCGATCCGCGGAATATTAATTTGTAAGTTTTTACTAATGTTCGCTTGCAACAGCTATGCTGCGTGCGTGCGGCGGCGAGGAAGACGTTCGTAGATTACAACGGGCAGTCGTGTTTTTTTTTTTTTTTTTTTTTTTTTTTTTTTTTTTTAACTCACAGAAGAGTGTATATATATATACATGTAAAGAAACTTTAGTAGAGAAGAAATTAAAATTATAAAATAATTCGATCCGCGGAATATTAATTTGTAAGTTTTTACTAATGTTCGCTTGCAACAGCTATGCTGCGTGCGTGCGGCGGCGAGGAAGACGTTCGTAGATTACAACGGGCAGTCGTGTTTTTTTTTTTTTTTTTTTTTTTTTTTTTTTTTTTTTTAACTCACAGAAGAGTGTATATATATATACATGTAAAGAAACTTTAGTAGAGAAGAAATTAAAATTATAAAATAATTCGATCCGCGGAATATTAATTTGTAAGTTTTTACTAATGTTCGCTTGCAACAGCTATGCTGCGTGCGTGCGGCGGCGAGGAAGACGTTCGTAGATTACAACGGGCAGTCGTGTTTTTTTTTTTTTTTTTTTTTTTTTTTTTTTTTTTTTTAACTCACAGAAGAGTGTATATATATATACATGTAAAGAAACTTTAGTAGAGAAGAAATTAAAATTATAAAATAATTCGATCCGCGGAATATTAATTTGTAAGTTTTTACTAATGTTCGCTTGCAACAGCTATGCTGCGTGCGTGCGGCGGCGAGGAAGACGTTCGTAGATTACAACGGGCAGTCGTGTTTTTTTTTTTTTTTTTTTTTTTTTTTTTTTTTTTTTTAACTCACAGAAGAGTGTATATATATATACATGTAAAGAAACTTTAGTAGAGAAGAAATTAAAATTATAAAATAATTCGATCCGCGGAATATTAATTTGTAAGTTTTTACTAATGTTCGCTTGCAACAGCTATGCTGCGTGCGTGCGGCGGCGAGGAAGACGTTCGTAGATTACAACGGGCAGTCGTGTTTTTTTTTTTTTTTTTTTTTTTTTTTTTTTTTTTTTTAACTCACAGAAGAGTGTATATATATATACATGTAAAGAAACTTTAGTAGAGAAGAAATTAAAATTATAAAATAATTCGATCCGCGGAATATTAATTTGTAAGTTTTTACTAATGTTCGCTTGCAACAGCTATGCTGCGTGCGTGCGGCGGCGAGGAAGACGTTCGTAGATTACAACGGGCAGTCGTGTTTTTTTTTTTTTTTTTTTTTTTTTTTTTTTTTTTTTTAACTCACAGAAGAGTGTATATATATATACATGTAAAGAAACTTTAGTAGAGAAGAAATTAAAATTATAAAATAATTCGATCCGCGGAATATTAATTTGTAAGTTTTTACTAATGTTCGCTTGCAACAGCTATGCTGCGTGCGTGCGGCGGCGAGGAAGACGTTCGTAGATTACAACGGGCAGTCGTGTTTTTTTTTTTTTTTTTTTTTTTTTTTTTTTTTTTTTAACTCACAGAAGAGTGTATATATATATACATGTAAAGAAACTTTAGTAGAGAAGAAATTAAAATTATAAAATAATTCGATCCGCGGAATATTAATTTGTAAGTTTTTACTAATGTTCGCTTGCAACAGCTATGCTGCGTGCGTGCGGCGGCGAGGAAGACGTTCGTAGATTACAACGGGCAGTCGTGTTTTTTTTTTTTTTTTTTTTTTTTTTTTTTTTTTTTTTAACTCACAGAAGAGTGTATATATATATACATGTAAAGAAACTTTAGTAGAGAAGAAATTAAAATTATAAAATAATTCGATCCGCGGAATATTAATTTGTAAGTTTTTACTAATGTTCGCTTGCAACAGCTATGCTGCGTGCGTGCGGCGGCGAGGAAGACGTTCGTAGATTACAACGGGCAGTCGTGTTTTTTTTTTTTTTTTTTTTTTTTTTTTTTTTTTTTTTAACTCACAGAAGAGTGTATATATATATACATGTAAAGAAACTTTAGTAGAGAAGAAATTAAAATTATAAAATAATTCGATCCGCGGAATATTAATTTGTAAGTTTTTACTAATGTTCGCTTGCAACAGCTATGCTGCGTGCGTGCGGCGGCGAGGAAGACGTTCGTAGATTACAACGGGCAGTCGTGTTTTTTTTTTTTTTTTTTTTTTTTTTTTTTTTTTTTTTAACTCACAGAAGAGTGTATATATATATACATGTAAAGAAACTTTAGTAGAGAAGAAATTAAAATTTACTAATGTTCGCTTGCAACAGCTATGCTGCGTGCGTGCGGCGGCGAGGAAGACGTTCGTAGATTACAACGGGCAGTCGTGTTTTTTTTTTTTTTTTTTTTTTTTTTTTTTTTTTTTTTTTTAACTCACAGAAGAGTGTATATATATATACATGTAAAGAAACTTTAGTAGAGAAGAAATTAAAATTATAAAATAATTCGATCCGCGGAATATTAATTTGTAAGTTTTTACTAATGTTCGCTTGCAACAGCTATGCTGCGTGCGTGCGGCGGCGAGGAAGACGTTCGTAGATTACAACGGGCAGTCGTGTTTTTTTTTTTTTTTTTTTTTTTTTTTTTTTTTTTTTTTAACTCACAGAAGAGTGTATATATATATACATGTAAAGAAACTTTAGTAGAGAAGAAATTAAAATTATAAAATAATTCGATCCGCGGAATATTAATTTGTAAGTTTTTACTAATGTTCGCTTGCAACAGCTATGCTGCGTGCGTGCGGCGGCGAGGAAGACGTTCGTAGATTACAACGGGCAGTCGTGTTTTTTTTTTTTTTTTTTTTTTTTTTTTTTTTTTTTTAACTCACAGAAGAGTGTATATATATATACATGTAAAGAAACTTTAGTAGAGAAGAAATTAAAATTATAAAATAATTCGATCCGCGGAATATTAATTTGTAAGTTTTTACTAATGTTCGCTTGCAACAGCTATGCTGCGTGCGTGCGGCGGCGAGGAAGACGTTCGTAGATTACAACGGGCAGTCGTGTTTTTTTTTTTTTTTTTTTTTTTTTTTTTTTTTTTTTTAACTCACAGAAGAGTGTATATATATATACATGTAAAGAAACTTTAGTAGAGAAGAAATTAAAATTATAAAATAATTCGATCCGCGGAATATTAATTTGTAAGTTTTTACTAATGTTCGCTTGCAACAGCTATGCTGCGTGCGTGCGGCGGCGAGGAAGACGTTCGTAGATTACAACGGGCAGTCGTGTTTTTTTTTTTTTTTTTTTTTTTTTTTTTTTTTTTTTTTTAACTCACAGAAGAGTGTATATATATATACATGTAAAGAAACTTTAGTAGAGAAGAAATTAAAATTATAAAATAATTCGATCCGCGGAATATTAATTTGTAAGTTTTTACTAATGTTCGCTTGCAACAGCTATGCTGCGTGCGTGCGGCGGCGAGGAAGACGTTCGTAGATTACAACGGGCAGTCGTGTTTTTTTTTTTTTTTTTTTTTTTTTTTTTTTTTTTTTTTAACTCACAGAAGAGTGTATATATATATACATGTAAAGAAACTTTAGTAGAGAAGAAATTAAAATTATAAAATAATTCGATCCGCGGAATATTAATTTGTAAGTTTTTACTAATGTTCGCTTGCAACAGCTATGCTGCGTGCGTGCGGCGGCGAGGAAGACGTTCGTAGATTACAACGGGCAGTCGTGTTTTTTTTTTTTTTTTTTTTTTTTTTTTTTTTTTTTTTAACTCACAGAAGAGTGTATATATATATACATGTAAAGAAACTTTAGTAGAGAAGAAATTAAAATTATAAAATAATTCGATCCGCGGAATATTAATTTGTAAGTTTTTACTAATGTTCGCTTGCAACAGCTATGCTGCGTGCGTGCGGCGGCGAGGAAGACGTTCGTAGATTACAACGGGCAGTCGTGTTTTTTTTTTTTTTTTTTTTTTTTTTTTTTTTTTTTTTTAACTCACAGAAGAGTGTATATATATATACATGTAAAGAAACTTTAGTAGAGAAGAAATTAAAATTATAAAATAATTCGATCCGCGGAATATTAATTTGTAAGTTTTTACTAATGTTCGCTTGCAACAGCTATGCTGCGTGCGTGCGGCGGCGAGGAAGACGTTCGTAGATTACAACGGGCAGTCGTGTTTTTTTTTTTTTTTTTTTTTTTTTTTTTTTTTTTTTAACTCACAGAAGAGTGTATATATATATACATGTAAAGAAACTTTAGTAGAGAAGAAATTAAAATTATAAAATAATTCGATCCGCGGAATATTAATTTGTAAGTTTTTACTAATGTTCGCTTGCAACAGCTATGCTGCGTGCGTGCGGCGGCGAGGAAGACGTTCGTAGATTACAACGGGCAGTCGTGTTTTTTTTTTTTTTTTTTTTTTTTTTTTTTTTTTTTTAACTCACAGAAGAGTGTATATATATATACATGTAAAGAAACTTTAGTAGAGAAGAAATTAAAATTATAAAATAATTCGATCCGCGGAATATTAATTTGTAAGTTTTTACTAATGTTCGCTTGCAACAGCTATGCTGCGTGCGTGCGGCGGCGAGGAAGACGTTCGTAGATTACAACGGGCAGTCGTGTTTTTTTTTTTTTTTTTTTTTTTTTTTTTTTTTTTTTTTAACTCACAGAAGAGTGTATATATATATACATGTAAAGAAACTTTAGTAGAGAAGAAATTAAAATTATAAAATAATTCGATCCGCGGAATATTAATTTGTAAGTTTTTACTAATGTTCGCTTGCAACAGCTATGCTGCGTGCGTGCGGCGGCGAGGAAGACGTTCGTAGATTACAACGGGCAGTCGTGTTTTTTTTTTTTTTTTTTTTTTTTTTTTTTTTTTTTTTTAACTCACAGAAGAGTGTATATATATATACATGTAAAGAAACTTTAGTAGAGAAGAAATTAAAATTATAAAATAATTCGATCCGCGGAATATTAATTTGTAAGTTTTTACTAATGTTCGCTTGCAACAGCTATGCTGCGTGCGTGCGGCGGCGAGGAAGACGTTCGTAGATTACAACGGGCAGTCGTGTTTTTTTTTTTTTTTTTTTTTTTTTTTTTTTTTTTTTTAACTCACAGAAGAGTGTATATATATATACATGTAAAGAAACTTTAGTAGAGAAGAAATTAAAATTATAAAATAATTCGATCCGCGGAATATTAATTTGTAAGTTTTTACTAATGTTCGCTTGCAACAGCTATGCTGCGTGCGTGCGGCGGCGAGGAAGACGTTCGTAGATTACAACGGGCAGTCGTGTTTTTTTTTTTTTTTTTTTTTTTTTTTTTTTTTTTTTTTAACTCACAGAAGAGTGTATATATATATACATGTAAAGAAACTTTAGTAGAGAAGAAATTAAAATTATAAAATAATTCGATCCGCGGAATATTAATTTGTAAGTTTTTACTAATGTTCGCTTGCAACAGCTATGCTGCGTGCGTGCGGCGGCGAGGAAGACGTTCGTAGATTACAACGGGCAGTCGTGTTTTTTTTTTTTTTTTTTTTTTTTTTTTTTTTTTTTTTTAACTCACAGAAGAGTGTATATATATATACATGTAAAGAAACTTTAGTAGAGAAGAAATTAAAATTATAAAATAATTCGATCCGCGGAATATTAATTTGTAAGTTTTTACTAATGTTCGCTTGCAACAGCTATGCTGCGTGCGTGCGGCGGCGAGGAAGACGTTCGTAGATTACAACGGGCAGTCGTGTTTTTTTTTTTTTTTTTTTTTTTTTTTTTTTTTTTTTTTAACTCACAGAAGAGTGTATATATATATACATGTAAAGAAACTTTAGTAGAGAAGAAATTAAAATTATAAAATAATTCGATCCGCGGAATATTAATTTGTAAGTTTTTACTAATGTTCGCTTGCAACAGCTATGCTGCGTGCGTGCGGCGGCGAGGAAGACGTTCGTAGATTACAACGGGCAGTCGTGTTTTTTTTTTTTTTTTTTTTTTTTTTTTTTTTTTTTTAACTCACAGAAGAGTGTATATATATATACATGTAAAGAAACTTTAGTAGAGAAGAAATTAAAATTATAAAATAATTCGATCCGCGGAATATTAATTTGTAAGTTTTTACTAATGTTCGCTTGCAACAGCTATGCTGCGTGCGTGCGGCGGCGAGGAAGACGTTCGTAGATTACAACGGGCAGTCGTGTTTTTTTTTTTTTTTTTTTTTTTTTTTTTTTTTTTTTTAACTCACAGAAGAGTGTATATATATATACATGTAAAGAAACTTTAGTAGAGAAGAAATTAAAATTATAAAATAATTCGATCCGCGGAATATTAATTTGTAAGTTTTTACTAATGTTCGCTTGCAACAGCTATGCTGCGTGCGTGCGGCGGCGAGGAAGACGTTCGTAGATTACAACGGGCAGTCGTGTTTTTTTTTTTTTTTTTTTTTTTTTTTTTTTTTTTTTTAACTCACAGAAGAGTGTATATATATATACATGTAAAGAAACTTTAGTAGAGAAGAAATTAAAATTATAAAATAATTCGATCCGCGGTAATTTGTAAGTTTTTACTAATGTTCGCTTGCAACAGCTATGCTGCGTGCGTGCGGCGGCGAGGAAGACGTTCGTAGATTACAACGGGCAGTCGTGTTTTTTTTTTTTTTTTTTTTTTTTTTTTTTTTTTTTTTTAACTCACAGAAGAGTGTATATATATATACATGTAAAGAAACTTTAGTAGAGAAGAAATTAAAATTATAAAATAATTCGATCCGCGGAATATTAATTTGTAAGTTTTTACTAATGTTCGCTTGCAACAGCTATGCTGCGTGCGTGCGGCGGCGAGGAAGACGTTCGTAGATTACAACGGGCAGTCGTGTTTTTTTTTTTTTTTTTTTTTTTTTTTTTTTTTTTTTAACTCACAGAAGAGTGTATATATATATACATGTAAAGAAACTTTAGTAGAGAAGAAATTAAAATTATAAAATAATTCGATCCGCGGAATATTAATTTGTAAGTTTTTACTAATGTTCGCTTGCAACAGCTATGCTGCGTGCGTGCGGCGGCGAGGAAGACGTTCGTAGATTACAACGGGCAGTCGTGTTTTTTTTTTTTTTTTTTTTTTTTTTTTTTTTTTTTTTAACTCACAGAAGAGTGTATATATATATACATGTAAAGAAACTTTAGTAGAGAAGAAATTAAAATTATAAAATAATTCGATCCGCGGAATATTAATTTGTAAGTTTTTACTAATGTTCGCTTGCAACAGCTATGCTGCGTGCGTGCGGCGGCGAGGAAGACGTTCGTAGATTACAACGGGCAGTCGTGTTTTTTTTTTTTTTTTTTTTTTTTTTTTTTTTTTTTTTAACTCACAGAAGAGTGTATATATATATACATGTAAAGAAACTTTAGTAGAGAAGAAATTAAAATTATAAAATAATTCGATCCGCGGAATATTAATTTGTAAGTTTTTACTAATGTTCGCTTGCAACAGCTATGCTGCGTGCGTGCGGCGGCGAGGAAGACGTTCGTAGATTACAACGGGCAGTCGTGTTTTTTTTTTTTTTTTTTTTTTTTTTTTTTTTTTTTTTAACTCACAGAAGAGTGTATATATATATACATGTAAAGAAACTTTAGTAGAGAAGAAATTAAAATTATAAAATAATTCGATCCGCGGAATATTAATTTGTAAGTTTTTACTAATGTTCGCTTGCAACAGCTATGCTGCGTGCGTGCGGCGGCGAGGAAGACGTTCGTAGATTACAACGGGCAGTCGTGTTTTTTTTTTTTTTTTTTTTTTTTTTTTTTTTTTTTTTTAACTCACAGAAGAGTGTATATATATATACATGTAAAGAAACTTTAGTAGAGAAGAAATTAAAATTATAAAATAATTCGATCCGCGGAATATTAATTTGTAAGTTTTTACTAATGTTCGCTTGCAACAGCTATGCTGCGTGCGTGCGGCGGCGAGGAAGACGTTCGTAGATTACAACGGGCAGTCGTGTTTTTTTTTTTTTTTTTTTTTTTTTTTTTTTTTTTTTTAACTCACAGAAGAGTGTATATATATATACATGTAAAGAAACTTTAGTAGAGAAGAAATTAAAATTATAAAATAATTCGATCCGCGGAATATTAATTTGTAAGTTTTTACTAATGTTCGCTTGCAACAGCTATGCTGCGTGCGTGCGGCGGCGAGGAAGACGTTCGTAGATTACAACGGGCAGTCGTGTTTTTTTTTTTTTTTTTTTTTTTTTTTTTTTTTTTTTTAACTCACAGAAGAGTGTATATATATATACATGTAAAGAAACTTTAGTAGAGAAGAAATTAAAATTATAAAATAATTCGATCCGCGGAATATTAATTTGTAAGTTTTTACTAATGTTCGCTTGCAACAGCTATGCTGCGTGCGTGCGGCGGCGAGGAAGACGTTCGTAGATTACAACGGGCAGTCGTGTTTTTTTTTTTTTTTTTTTTTTTTTTTTTTTTTTTTTTTAACTCACAGAAGAGTGTATATATATATACATGTAAAGAAACTTTAGTAGAGAAGAAATTAAAATTATAAAATAATTCGATCCGCGGAATATTAATTTGTAAGTTTTTACTAATGTTCGCTTGCAACAGCTATGCTGCGTGCGTGCGGCGGCGAGGAAGACGTTCGTAGATTACAACGGGCAGTCGTGTTTTTTTTTTTTTTTTTTTTTTTTTTTTTTTTTTTTTTTAACTCACAGAAGAGTGTATATATATATACATGTAAAGAAACTTTAGTAGAGAAGAAATTAAAATTATAAAATAATTCGATCCGCGGAATATTAATTTGTAAGTTTTTACTAATGTTCGCTTGCAACAGCTATGCTGCGTGCGTGCGGCGGCGAGGAAGACGTTCGTAGATTACAACGGGCAGTCGTGTTTTTTTTTTTTTTTTTTTTTTTTTTTTTTTTTTTTTTTAACTCACAGAAGAGTGTATATATATATACATGTAAAGAAACTTTAGTAGAGAAGAAATTAAAATTATAAAATAATTCGATCCGCGGAATATTAATTTGTAAGTTTTTACTAATGTTCGCTTGCAACAGCTATGCTGCGTGCGTGCGGCGGCGAGGAAGACGTTCGTAGATTACAACGGGCAGTCGTGTTTTTTTTTTTTTTTTTTTTTTTTTTTTTTTTTTTTTTTAACTCACAGAAGAGTGTATATATATATACATGTAAAGAAACTTTAGTAGAGAAGAAATTAAAATTATAAAATAATTCGATCCGCGGAATATTAATTTGTAAGTTTTTACTAATGTTCGCTTGCAACAGCTATGCTGCGTGCGTGCGGCGGCGAGGAAGACGTTCGTAGATTACAACGGGCAGTCGTGTTTTTTTTTTTTTTTTTTTTTTTTTTTTTTTTTTTTTTTTAACTCACAGAAGAGTGTATATATATATACATGTAAAGAAACTTTAGTAGAGAAGAAATTAAAATTATAAAATAATTCGATCCGCGGAATATTAATTTGTAAGTTTTTACTAATGTTCGCTTGCAACAGCTATGCTGCGTGCGTGCGGCGGCGAGGAAGACGTTCGTAGATTACAACGGGCAGTCGTGTTTTTTTTTTTTTTTTTTTTTTTTTTTTTTTTTTTTTTTAACTCACAGAAGAGTGTATATATATATACATGTAAAGAAACTTTAGTAGAGAAGAAATTAAAATTATAAAATAATTCGATCCGCGGAATATTAATTTGTAAGTTTTTACTAATGTTCGCTTGCAACAGCTATGCTGCGTGCGTGCGGCGGCGAGGAAGACGTTCGTAGATTACAACGGGCAGTCGTGTTTTTTTTTTTTTTTTTTTTTTTTTTTTTTTTTTTTTTTAACTCACAGAAGAGTGTATATATATATACATGTAAAGAAACTTTAGTAGAGAAGAAATTAAAATTATAAAATAATTCGATCCGCGGAATATTAATTTGTAAGTTTTTACTAATGTTCGCTTGCAACAGCTATGCTGCGTGCGTGCGGCGGCGAGGAAGACGTTCGTAGATTACAACGGGCAGTCGTGTTTTTTTTTTTTTTTTTTTTTTTTTTTTTTTTTTTTTTTAACTCACAGAAGAGTGTATATATATATACATGTAAAGAAACTTTAGTAGAGAAGAAATTAAAATTATAAAATAATTCGATCCGCGGAATATTAATTTGTAAGTTTTTACTAATGTTCGCTTGCAACAGCTATGCTGCGTGCGTGCGGCGGCGAGGAAGACGTTCGTAGATTACAACGGGCAGTCGTGTTTTTTTTTTTTTTTTTTTTTTTTTTTTTTTTTTTTTTAACTCACAGAAGAGTGTATATATATATACATGTAAAGAAACTTTAGTAGAGAAGAAATTAAAATTATAAAATAATTCGATCCGCGGAATATTAATTTGTAAGTTTTTACTAATGTTCGCTTGCAACAGCTATGCTGCGTGCGTGCGGCGGCGAGGAAGACGTTCGTAGATTACAACGGGCAGTCGTGTTTTTTTTTTTTTTTTTTTTTTTTTTTTTTTTTTTTTTTAACTCACAGAAGAGTGTATATATATATACATGTAAAGAAACTTTAGTAGAGAAGAAATTAAAATTATAAAATAATTCGATCCGCGGAATATTAATTTGTAAGTTTTTACTAATGTTCGCTTGCAACAGCTATGCTGCGTGCGTGCGGCGGCGAGGAAGACGTTCGTAGATTACAACGGGCAGTCGTGTTTTTTTTTTTTTTTTTTTTTTTTTTTTTTTTTTTTTTTAACTCACAGAAGAGTGTATATATATATACATGTAAAGAAACTTTAGTAGAGAAGAAATTAAAATTATAAAATAATTCGATCCGCGGAATATTAATTTGTAAGTTTTTACTAATGTTCGCTTGCAACAGCTATGCTGCGTGCGTGCGGCGGCGAGGAAGACGTTCGTAGATTACAACGGGCAGTCGTGTTTTTTTTTTTTTTTTTTTTTTTTTTTTTTTTTTTTTTTAACTCACAGAAGAGTGTATATATATATACATGTAAAGAAACTTTAGTAGAGAAGAAATTAAAATTATAAAATAATTCGATCCGCGGAATATTAATTTGTAAGTTTTTACTAATGTTCGCTTGCAACAGCTATGCTGCGTGCGTGCGGCGGCGAGGAAGACGTTCGTAGATTACAACGGGCAGTCGTGTTTTTTTTTTTTTTTTTTTTTTTTTTTTTTTTTTTTTTAACTCACAGAAGAGTGTATATATATATACATGTAAAGAAACTTTAGTAGAGAAGAAATTAAAATTATAAAATAATTCGATCCGCGGAATATTAATTTGTAAGTTTTTACTAATGTTCGCTTGCAACAGCTATGCTGCGTGCGTGCGGCGGCGAGGAAGACGTTCGTAGATTACAACGGGCAGTCGTGTTTTTTTTTTTTTTTTTTTTTTTTTTTTTTTTTTTTTAACTCACAGAAGAGTGTATATATATATACATGTAAAGAAACTTTAGTAGAGAAGAAATTAAAATTATAAAATAATTCGATCCGCGGAATATTAATTTGTAAGTTTTTACTAATGTTCGCTTGCAACAGCTATGCTGCGTGCGTGCGGCGGCGAGGAAGACGTTCGTAGATTACAACGGGCAGTCGTGTTTTTTTTTTTTTTTTTTTTTTTTTTTTTTTTTTTTTTAACTCACAGAAGAGTGTATATATATATACATGTAAAGAAACTTTAGTAGAGAAGAAATTAAAATTATAAAATAATTCGATCCGCGGAATATTAATTTGTAAGTTTTTACTAATGTTCGCTTGCAACAGCTATGCTGCGTGCGTGCGGCGGCGAGGAAGACGTTCGTAGATTACAACGGGCAGTCGTGTTTTTTTTTTTTTTTTTTTTTTTTTTTTTTTTTTTTTTAACTCACAGAAGAGTGTATATATATATACATGTAAAGAAACTTTAGTAGAGAAGAAATTAAAATTATAAAATAATTCGATCCGCGGAATATTAATTTGTAAGTTTTTACTAATGTTCGCTTGCAACAGCTATGCTGCGTGCGTGCGGCGGCGAGGAAGACGTTCGTAGATTACAACGGGCAGTCGTGTTTTTTTTTTTTTTTTTTTTTTTTTTTTTTTTTTTTTTAACTCACAGAAGAGTGTATATATATATACATGTAAAGAAACTTTAGTAGAGAAGAAATTAAAATTATAAAATAATTCGATCCGCGGAATATTAATTTGTAAGTTTTTACTAATGTTCGCTTGCAACAGCTATGCTGCGTGCGTGCGGCGGCGAGGAAGACGTTCGTAGATTACAACGGGCAGTCGTGTTTTTTTTTTTTTTTTTTTTTTTTTTTTTTTTTTTTTTTAACTCACAGAAGAGTGTATATATATATACATGTAAAGAAACTTTAGTAGAGAAGAAATTAAAATTATAAAATAATTCGATCCGCGGAATATTAATTTGTAAGTTTTTACTAATGTTCGCTTGCAACAGCTATGCTGCGTGCGTGCGGCGGCGAGGAAGACGTTCGTAGATTACAACGGGCAGTCGTGTTTTTTTTTTTTTTTTTTTTTTTTTTTTTTTTTTTTTTTAACTCACAGAAGAGTGTATATATATATACATGTAAAGAAACTTTAGTAGAGAAGAAATTAAAATTATAAAATAATTCGATCCGCGGAATATTAATTTGTAAGTTTTTACTAATGTTCGCTTGCAACAGCTATGCTGCGTGCGTGCGGCGGCGAGGAAGACGTTCGTAGATTACAACGGGCAGTCGTGTTTTTTTTTTTTTTTTTTTTTTTTTTTTTTTTTTTTTTTAACTCACAGAAGAGTGTATATATATATACATGTAAAGAAACTTTAGTAGAGAAGAAATTAAAATTATAAAATAATTCGATCCGCGGAATATTAATTTGTAAGTTTTTACTAATGTTCGCTTGCAACAGCTATGCTGCGTGCGTGCGGCGGCGAGGAAGACGTTCGTAGATTACAACGGGCAGTCGTGTTTTTTTTTTTTTTTTTTTTTTTTTTTTTTTTTTTTTTTAACTCACAGAAGAGTGTATATATATATACATGTAAAGAAACTTTAGTAGAGAAGAAATTAAAATTATAAAATAATTCGATCCGCGGAATATTAATTTGTAAGTTTTTACTAATGTTCGCTTGCAACAGCTATGCTGCGTGCGTGCGGCGGCGAGGAAGACGTTCGTAGATTACAACGGGCAGTCGTGTTTTTTTTTTTTTTTTTTTTTTTTTTTTTTTTTTTTTTTAACTCACAGAAGAGTGTATATATATATACATGTAAAGAAACTTTAGTAGAGAAGAAATTAAAATTATAAAATAATTCGATCCGCGGAATATTAATTTGTAAGTTTTTACTAATGTTCGCTTGCAACAGCTATGCTGCGTGCGTGCGGCGGCGAGGAAGACGTTCGTAGATTACAACGGGCAGTCGTGTTTTTTTTTTTTTTTTTTTTTTTTTTTTTTTTTTTTTTTTAACTCACAGAAGAGTGTATATATATATACATGTA
This sequence comes from Zhengitettix transpicula, assembly GCA_037074705.1. NCBI lineage: Eukaryota > Metazoa > Arthropoda > Insecta > Orthoptera > Tetrigidae > Zhengitettix > Zhengitettix transpicula. Next base: position 137,912 of record JAYJMR010000035.1, read on the forward strand.
AAGAAACTTTAGTAGAGAAGAAATTAAAATTATAAAATAATTCGATCCGCGGAATATTAATTTGTAAGTTTTTACTAATGTTCGCTTGCAACAGCTATGCTGCGTGCGTGCGGCGGCGAGGAAGACGTTCGTAGATTACAACGGGCAGTCGTGTTTTTTTTTTTTTTTTTTTTTTTTTTTTTTTTTTTTTTTAACTCACAGAAGAGTGTATATATATATACATGTAAAGAAACTTTAGTAGAGAAGAAATTAAAATTATAAAATAATTCGATCCGCGGAATATTAATTTGTAAGTTTTTACTAATGTTCGCTTGCAACAGCTATGCTGCGTGCGTGCGGCGGCGAGGAAGACGTTCGTAGATTACAACGGGCAGTCGTGTTTTTTTTTTTTTTTTTTTTTTTTTTTTTTTTTTTTTTTTAACTCACAGAAGAGTGTATATATATATACATGTAAAGAAACTTTAGTAGAGAAGAAATTAAAATTATAAAATAATTCGATCCGCGGAATATTAATTTGTAAGTTTTTACTAATGTTCGCTTGCAACAGCTATGCTGCGTGCGTGCGGCGGCGAGGAAGACGTTCGTAGATTACAACGGGCAGTCGTGTTTTTTTTTTTTTTTTTTTTTTTTTTTTTTTTTTTTTTTAACTCACAGAAGAGTGTATATATATATACATGTAAAGAAACTTTAGTAGAGAAGAAATTAAAATTATAAAATAATTCGATCCGCGGAATATTAATTTGTAAGTTTTTACTAATGTTCGCTTGCAACAGCTATGCTGCGTGCGTGCGGCGGCGAGGAAGACGTTCGTAGATTACAACGGGCAGTCGTGTTTTTTTTTTTTTTTTTTTTTTTTTTTTTTTTTTTTTTAACTCACAGAAGAGTGTATATATATATACATGTAAAGAAACTTTAGTAGAGAAGAAATTAAAATTATAAAATAATTCGATCCGCGGAATATTAATTTGTAAGTTTTTACTAATGTTCGCTTGCAACAGCTATGCTGCGTGCGTGCGGCGGCGAGGAAGACGTTCGTAGATTACAACGGGCAGTCGTGTTTTTTTTTTTTTTTTTTTTTTTTTTTTTTTTTTTTTTTTAACTCACAGAAGAGTGTATATATATATACATGTAAAGAAACTTTAGTAGAGAAGAAATTAAAATTATAAAATAATTCGATCCGCGGAATATTAATTTGTAAGTTTTTACTAATGTTCGCTTGCAACAGCTATGCTGCGTGCGTGCGGCGGCGAGGAAGACGTTCGTAGATTACAACGGGCAGTCGTGTTTTTTTTTTTTTTTTTTTTTTTTTTTTTTTTTTTTTTAACTCACAGAAGAGTGTATATATATATACATGTAAAGAAACTTTAGTAGAGAAGAAATTAAAATTATAAAATAATTCGATCCGCGGAATATTAATTTGTAAGTTTTTACTAATGTTCGCTTGCAACAGCTATGCTGCGTGCGTGCGGCGGCGAGGAAGACGTTCGTAGATTACAACGGGCAGTCGTGTTTTTTTTTTTTTTTTTTTTTTTTTTTTTTTTTTTTTTTTAACTCACAGAAGAGTGTATATATATATACATGTAAAGAAACTTTAGTAGAGAAGAAATTAAAATTATAAAATAATTCGATCCGCGGAATATTAATTTGTAAGTTTTTACTAATGTTCGCTTGCAACAGCTATGCTGCGTGCGTGCGGCGGCGAGGAAGACGTTCGTAGATTACAACGGGCAGTCGTGTTTTTTTTTTTTTTTTTTTTTTTTTTTTTTTTTTTTTTAACTCACAGAAGAGTGTATATATATATATACATGTAAAGAAACTTTAGTAGAGAAGAAATTAAAATTATAAAATAATTCGATCCGCGGAATATTAATTTGTAAGTTGTTACTAATGTTCGCTTGCAACAGCTATGCTGCGTGCGTGCGGCGGCGAGGAAGACGTTCGTAGATTACAACGGGCAGTCGTGTTTTTTTTTTTTTTTTTTTTTTTTTTTTTTTTTTTTAACTCACAGAAGAGTGTATATATATATATACATGTAAAGAAACTTTAGTAGAGAAGAAATTAAAATTATAAAATAATTCGATCCGCGGAATATTAATTTGTAAGTTTTTACTAATGTTCGCTTGCAACAGCTATGCTGCGTGCGTGCGGCGGCGAGGAAGACGTTCGTAGATTACAACGGGCAGTCGTGTTTTTTTTTTTTTTTTTTTTTTTTTTTTTTTTTTTTTTTTTTAACTCACAGAAGAGTGTATATATATATACATGTAAAGAAACTTTAGTAGAGAAGAAATTAAAATTATAAAATAATTCGATCCGCGGAATATTAATTTGTAAGTTTTTACTAATGTTCGCTTGCAACAGCTATGCTGCGTGCGTGCGGCGGCGAGGAAGACGTTCGTAGATTACAACGGGCAGTCGTGTTTTTTTTTTTTTTTTTTTTTTTTTTTTTTTTTTTTTTTAACTCACAGAAGAGTGTATATATATATACATGTAAAGAAACTTTAGTAGAGAAGAAATTAAAATTATAAAATAATTCGATCCGCGGAATATTAATTTGTAAGTTTTTACTAATGTTCGCTTGCAACAGCTATGCTGCGTGCGTGCGGCGGCGAGGAAGACGTTCGTAGATTACAACGGGCAGTCGTGTTTTTTTTTTTTTTTTTTTTTTTTTTTTTTTTTTTTTTTTAACTCACAGAAGAGTGTATATATATATACATGTAAAGAAACTTTAGTAGAGAAGAAATTAAAATTATAAAATAATTCGATCCGCGGAATATTAATTTGTAAGTTTTTACTAATGTTCGCTTGCAACAGCTATGCTGCGTGCGTGCGGCGGCGAGGAAGACGTTCGTAGATTACAACGGGCAGTCGTGTTTTTTTTTTTTTTTTTTTTTTTTTTTTTTTTTTTTTTTTTAACTCACAGAAGAGTGTATATATATATACATGTAAAGAAACTTTAGTAGAGAAGAAATTAAAATTATAAAATAATTCGATCCGCGGAATATTAATTTGTAAGTTTTTACTAATGTTCGCTTGCAACAGCTATGCTGCGTGCGTGCGGCGGCGAGGAAGACGTTCGTAGATTACAACGGGCAGTCGTGTTTTTTTTTTTTTTTTTTTTTTTTTTTTTTTTTTTTTTAACTCACAGAAGAGTGTATATATATATATACATGTAAAGAAACTTTAGTAGAGAAGAAATTAAAATTATAAAATAATTCGATCCGCGGAATATTAATTTGTAAGTTTTTACTAATGTTCGCTTGCAACAGCTATGCTGCGTGCGTGCGGCGGCGAGGAAGACGTTCGTAGATTACAACGGGCAGTCGTGTTTTTTTTTTTTTTTTTTTTTTTTTTTTTTTTTTTTTTTTTTTTTTTTTTTAACTCACAGAAGAGTGTATATATATATACATGTAAAGAAACTTTAGTAGAGAAGAAATTAAAATTATAAAATAATTCGATCCGCGGAATATTAATTTGTAAGTTTTTACTAATGTTCGCTTGCAACAGCTATGCTGCGTGCGTGCGGCGGCGAGGAAGACGTTCGTAGATTACAACGGGCAGTCGTGTTTTTTTTTTTTTTTTTTTTTTTTTTTTTTTTTTTTTTTAACTCACAGAAGAGTGTATATATATATACATGTAAAGAAACTTTAGTAGAGAAGAAATTAAAATTATAAAATAATTCGATCCGCGGAATATTAATTTGTAAGTTTTTACTAATGTTCGCTTGCAACAGCTATGCTGCGTGCGTGCGGCGGCGAGGAAGACGTTCGTAGATTACAACGGGCAGTCGTGTTTTGCGATGGCCGCCCAAGAGGCGCTCTGCTAGGTGGAATAAACGTATATTGCATACATTGTTTATAAATGTATATCGAAATCCAGACGTCGGTATTTTACGTCTAAATTATAATAAAACCGAGATAGATTTATGGGAAAGTGACAGAATTAAAAGAGGCTTTAACGGCAACGAACCCCTGTTTTCAATATAGCTACGCAGTTTCCGTCAACAACGAATATTAATTACACTTCCTTTGAGCCGAAAGAAATGAGCGGAAAAAGTACGATGTTTTGAATACATATGTATCAGATACATATTCGTAAAAGGCGCGTTATCCTATCGTACTTGCGTGCGTGCGTGCGGCGGCGACGACGACGTTCGCGAAATACAAAAGATATATAGGGAGCGTGGTCCAGCTGGTGGCCACGGACAACGGCTTCTCCCGGAAAATTACTTGTACTCGCTGGTGCCCGGTCCTGCCTGCGAGAAGATGATTGCCGAGAGAGGTGAATCCTGTACTGGATGCGAAATCGCAGTTATTTCAAAATTTACCTGCCTTCCAACTCAATATTTGATACGTCAGAATGTTAAACTTCTTTCTTTGTTTGAATTTCAATAAGGTGGGCCGATCCCGGCGATACTGCAAAGCCGGGCCAACCCGTGACAGATGTGGAGCAAGCTCCTAACACTCCGTCATTTTCCAAAAATGAGTTTAATATTCTGGTGGTGCGATGCACCACGTATCAGATATTAAGCTGATAAGAACAGATACTACACTTTGATCTTAGCCAAAAGGCCGAGAAGCGATAAAGATTCCTCGATCGGGACGGTCTTTTATTCCGGACACCATTGTAATCAACGGGGAGCATTGTTAAATGTTTCTGCGGCAATACGTCGAAACACGCGGTCCCCGCGAAACGCCTGAAATCCTGATCGGAAAGTGAGGTCAACCGTCGAATGCTTAAATATCGCGGGAAAGGAAACAATTGGCTTCAAAGATAAAAATATTTGAAATGTATCAACAGTTTTATTGTTACAGTACGTCCCCACCTAGCGGCACTTACCTGCACTCGCTGCAGGGTGATACGTAAATGTAAGAGAAAAAAATTAAATTCCTCACGTAAACACACGAGTTCCGTCAAATTGAGCAAAAAAGAAATGACGTCGTCTAAGAAACGAATAGACAGTCAGAGTTCGGTGCGAATTAAGTGGAATTGATAACGGTTACAATTTTTCACGTTGACGTTTCCATTGTTACGCGGTCTTTGTAAACAAAGTTAATATTTGTCTTTAAACAGTACGCGCTCACATGTACGCGACATTTAAAAATTTTCCCCATTTTTTAAATATATATTTATTTATTTAAATATATATAGAAGTAAAAAAAAATGGTGGATTTTTTTTTTTTTTTTTTTTTTTTTTTTTTTTTTTTTTAACTCACAGAAGAGTGTATATATATATACATGTAAAGAAACTTTAGTAGAGAAGAAATTAAAATTATAAAATAATTCGATCCGCGGAATATTAATTTGTAAGTTTTTACTAATGTTCGCTTGCAACAGCTATGCTGCGTGCGTGCGGCGGCGAGGAAGACGTTCGTAGATTACAACGGGCAGTCGTGTTTTTTTTTTTTTTTTTTTTTTTTTTTTTTTTTTTTTTTTAACTCACAGAAGAGTGTATATATATATACATGTAAAGAAACTTTAGTAGAGAAGAAATTAAAATTATAAAATAATTCGATCCGCGGAATATTAATTTGTAAGTTTTTACTAATGTTCGCTTGCAACAGCTATGCTGCGTGCGTGCGGCGGCGAGGAAGACGTTCGTAGATTACAACGGGCAGTCGTGTTTTTTTTTTTTTTTTTTTTTTTTTTTTTTTTTTTTTTTTTTTTTTAACTCACAGAAGAGTGTATATATATATACATGTAAAGAAACTTTAGTAGAGAAGAAATTAAAATTATAAAATAATTCGATCCGCGGAATATTAATTTGTAAGTTTTTACTAATGTTCGCTTGCAACAGCTATGCTGCGTGCGTGCGGCGGCGAGGAAGACGTTCGTAGATTACAACGGGCAGTCGTGTTTTTTTTTTTTTTTTTTTTTTTTTTTAACTCACAGAAGAGTGTATATATATATACATGTAAAGAAACTTTAGTAGAGAAGAAATTAAAATTATAAAATAATTCGATCCGCGGAATATTAATTTGTAAGTTTTTACTAATGTTCGCTTGCAACAGCTATGCTGCGTGCGTGCGGCGGCGAGGAAGACGTTCGTAGATTACAACGGGCAGTCGTGTTTTTTTTTTTTTTTTTTTTTTTTTTTTTTTTTTTAACTCACAGAAGAGTGTATATATATATACATGTAAGAAGAAATTAAAATTATAAAATAATTCGATCCGCGGAATATTAATTTGTAAGTTTTTACTAATGTTCGCTTGCAACAGCTATGCTGCGTGCGTGCGGCGGCGAGGAAGACGTTCGTAGATTACAACGGGCAGTCGTGTTTTTTTTTTTTTTTTTTTTTTTTTTTTTTTTTTTTTTAACTCACAGAAGAGTGTATATATATATACATGTAAAGAAACTTTAGTAGAGAAGAAATTAAAATTATAAAATAATTCGATCCGCGGAATATTAATTTGTATGTTTTTACTAATGTTCGCTTGCAACAGCTATGCTGCGTGCGTGCGGCGGCGAGGAAGACGTTCGTAGATTACAACGGGCAGTCGTGTTTTTTTTTTTTTTTTTTTTTTTTTTTTTTTTTTTTTTTAACTCACAGAAGAGTGTATATATATATACATGTAAAGAAACTTTAGTAGAGAAGAAATTAAAATTATAAAATAATTCGATCCGCGGAATATTAATTTGTAAGTTTTTACTAATGTTCGCTTGCAACAGCTATGCTGCGTGCGTGCGGCGGCGAGGAAGACGTTCGTAGATTACAACGGGCAGTCGTGTTTTTTTTTTTTTTTTTTTTTTTTTTTTTTTTTTTTTTAACTCACAGAAGAGTGTATATATATATACATGTAAAGAAACTTTAGTAGAGAAGAAATTAAAATTATAAAATAATTCGATCCGCGGAATATTAATTTGTAAGTTTTTACTAATGTTCGCTTGCAACAGCTATGCTGCGTGCGTGCGGCGGCGAGGAAGACGTTCGTAGATTACAACGGGCAGTCGTGTTTTTTTTTTTTTTTTTTTTTTTTTTTTTTTTTTTTTTTAACTCACAGAAGAGTGTATATATATATACATGTAAAGAAACTTTAGTAGAGAAGAAATTAAAATTATAAAATAATTCGATCCGCGGAATATTAATTTGTAAGTTTTTACTAATGTTCGCTTGCAACAGCTATGCTGCGTGCGTGCGGCGGCGAGGAAGACGTTCGTAGATTACAACGGGCAGTCGTGTTTTTTTTTTTTTTTTTTTTTTTTTTTTTTTTTTTTTTTAACTCACAGAAGAGTGTATATATATATACATGTAAAGAAACTTTAGTAGAGAAGAAATTAAAATTATAAAATAATTCGATCCGCGGAATATTAATTTGTAAGTTTTTACTAATGTTCGCTTGCAACAGCTATGCTGCGTGCGTGCGGCGGCGAGGAAGACGTTCGTAGATTACAACGGGCAGTCGTGTTTTTTTTTTTTTTTTTTTTTTTTTTTTTTTTTTTTTTTAACTCACAGAAGAGTGTATATATATATACATGTAAAGAAACTTTAGTAGAGAAGAAATTAAAATTATAAAATAATTCGATCCGCGGAATATTAATTTGTAAGTTTTTACTAATGTTCGCTTGCAACAGCTATGCTGCGTGCGTGCGGCGGCGAGGAAGACGTTCGTAGATTACAACGGGCAGTCGTGTTTTTTTTTTTTTTTTTTTTTTTTTTTTTTTTTTTTTTAACTCACAGAAGAGTGTATATATATATACATGTAAAGAAACTTTAGTAGAGAAGAAATTAAAATTATAAAATAATTCGATCCGCGGAATATTAATTTGTAAGTTTTTACTAATGTTCGCTTGCAACAGCTATGCTGCGTGCGTGCGGCGGCGAGGAAGACGTTCGTAGATTACAACGGGCAGTCGTGTTTTTTTTTTTTTTTTTTTTTTTTTTTTTTTTTTTTTTTAACTCACAGAAGAGTGTATATATATATACATGTAAAGAAACTTTAGTAGAGAAGAAATTAAAATTATAAAATAATTCGATCCGCGGAATATTAATTTGTAAGTTTTTACTAATGTTCGCTTGCAACAGCTATGCTGCGTGCGTGCGGCGGCGAGGAAGACGTTCGTAGATTACAACGGGCAGTCGTGTTTTTTTTTTTTTTTTTTTTTTTTTTTTTTTTTTTTTTTAACTCACAGAAGAGTGTATATATATATACATGTAAAGAAACTTTAGTAGAGAAGAAATTAAAATTATAAAATAATTCGATCCGCGGAATATTAATTTGTAAGTTTTTACTAATGTTCGCTTGCAACAGCTATGCTGCGTGCGTGCGGCGGCGAGGAAGACGTTCGTAGATTACAACGGGCAGTCGTGTTTTTTTTTTTTTTTTTTTTTTTTTTTTTTTTTTTTAACTCACAGAAGAGTGTATATATATATACATGTAAAGAAACTTTAGTAGAGAAGAAATTAAAATTATAAAATAATTCGATCCGCGGAATATTAATTTGTAAGTTTTTACTAATGTTCGCTTGCAACAGCTATGCTGCGTGCGTGCGGCGGCGAGGAAGACGTTCGTAGATTACAACGGGCAGTCGTGTTTTTTTTTTTTTTTTTTTTTTTTTTTTTTTTTTTTTTAACTCACAGAAGAGTGTATATATATATACATGTAAAGAAACTTTAGTAGAGAAGAAATTAAAATTATAAAATAATTCGATCCGCGGAATATTAATTTGTAAGTTTTTACTAATGTTCGCTTGCAACAGCTATGCTGCGTGCGTGCGGCGGCGAGGAAGACGTTCGTAGATTACAACGGGCAGTCGTGTTTTTTTTTTTTTTTTTTTTTTTTTTTTTTTTTTTTTAACTCACAGAAGAGTGTATATATATATACATGTAAAGAAACTTTAGTAGAGAAGAAATTAAAATTATAAAATAATTCGATCCGCGGAATATTAATTTGTAAGTTTTTACTAATGTTCGCTTGCAACAGCTATGCTGCGTGCGTGCGGCGGCGAGGAAGACGTTCGTAGATTACAACGGGCAGTCGTGTTTTTTTTTTTTTTTTTTTTTTTTTTTTTTTTTTTTAACTCACAGAAGAGTGTATATATATATACATGTAAAGAAACTTTAGTAGAGAAGAAATTAAAATTATAAAATAATTCGATCCGCGGAATATTAATTTGTAAGTTTTTACTAATGTTCGCTTGCAACAGCTATGCTGCGTGCGTGCGGCGGCGAGGAAGACGTTCGTAGATTACAACGGGCAGTCGTGTTTTTTTTTTTTTTTTTTTTTTTTTTTTTTTTTTTTTTTAACTCACAGAAGAGTGTATATATATATACATGTAAAGAAACTTTAGTAGAGAAGAAATTAAAATTATAAAATAATTCGATCCGCGGAATATTAATTTGTAAGTTTTTACTAATGTTCGCTTGCAACAGCTATGCTGCGTGCGTGCGGCGGCGAGGAAGACGTTCGTAGATTACAACGGGCAGTCGTGTTTTTTTTTTTTTTTTTTTTTTTTTTTTTTTTTTAACTCACAGAAGAGTGTATATATATATACATGTAAAGAAACTTTAGTAGAGAAGAAATTAAAATTATAAAATAATTCGATCCGCGGAATATTAATTTGTAAGTTTTTACTAATGTTCGCTTGCAACAGCTATGCTGCGTGCGTGCGGCGGCGAGGAAGACGTTCGTAGATTACAACGGGCAGTCGTGTTTTTTTTTTTTTTTTTTTTTTTTTTTTTTTTTTTTTTAACTCACAGAAGAGTGTATATATATATACATGTAAAGAAACTTTAGTAGAGAAGAAATTAAAATTATAAAATAATTCGATCCGCGGAATATTAATTTGTCAGTTTTTACTAATGTTCGCTTGCAACAGCTATGCTGCGTGCGTGCGGCGGCGAGGAAGACGTTCGTAGATTACAACGGGCAGTCGTGTTTTTTTTTTTTTTTTTTTTTTTTTTTTTTTTTTTTTTTTTTTAACTCACAGAAGAGTGTATATATATATACATGTAAAGAAACTTTAGTAGAGAAGAAATTAAAATTATAAAATAATTCGATCCGCGGAATATTAATTTGTAAGTTTTTACTAATGTTCGCTTGCAACAGCTATGCTGCGTGCGTGCGGCGGCGAGGAAGACGTTCGTAGATTACAACGGGCAGTCGTGTTTTTTTTTTTTTTTTTTTTTTTTTTTTTTTTTTTTTTTAACTCACAGAAGAGTGTATATATATATACATGTAAAGAAACTTTAGTAGAGAAGAAATTAAAATTATAAAATAATTCGATCCGCGGAATATTAATTTGTAAGTTTTTACTAATGTTCGCTTGCAACAGCTATGCTGCGTGCGTGCGGCGGCGAGGAAGACGTTCGTAGATTACAACGGGCAGTCGTGTTTTTTTTTTTTTTTTTTTTTTTTTTTTTTTTTAACTCACAGAAGAGTGTATATATATATACATGTAAAGAAACTTTAGTAGAGAAGAAATTAAAATTATAAAATAATTCGATCCGCGGAATATTAATTTGTAAGTTTTTACTAATGTTCGCTTGCAACAGCTATGCTGCGTGCGTGCGGCGGCGAGGAAGACGTTCGTAGATTACAACGGGCAGTCGTGTTTTTTTTTTTTTTTTTTTTTTTTTTTTAACTCACAGAAGAGTGTATATATATATACATGTAAAGAAACTTTAGTAGAGAAGAAATTAAAATTATAAAATAATTCGATCCGCGGAATATTAATTTGTAAGTTTTTACTAATGTTCGCTTGCAACAGCTATGCTGCGTGCGTGCGGCGGCGAGGAAGACGTTCGTAGATTACAACGGGCAGTCGTGTTTTTTTTTTTTTTTTTTTTTTTAACTCACAGAAGAGTGTATATATATATACATGTAAAGAAACTTTAGTAGAGAAGAAATTAAAATTATAAAATAATTCGATCCGCGGAATATTAATTTGTAAGTTTTTACTAATGTTCGCTTGCAACAGCTATGCTGCGTGCGTGCGGCGGCGAGGAAGACGTTCGTAGATTACAACGGGCAGTCGTGTTTTTTTTTTTTTTTTTTTTTTTAACTCACAGAAGAGTGTATATATATATACATGTAAAGAAACTTTAGTAGAGAAGAAATTAAAATTATAAAATAATTCGATCCGCGGAATATTAATTTGTAAGTTTTTACTAATGTTCGCTTGCAACAGCTATGCTGCGTGCGTGCGGCGGCGAGGAAGACGTTCGTAGATTACAACGGGCAGTCGTGTTTTTTTTTTTTTTTTAACTCACAGAAGAGTGTATATATATATACATGTAAAGAAACTTTAGTAGAGAAGAAATTAAAATTATAAAATAATTCGATCCGCGGAATATTAATTTGTAAGTTTTTACTAATGTTCGCTTGCAACAGCTATGCTGCGTGCGTGCGGCGGCGAGGAAGACGTTCGTAGATTACAACGGGCAGTCGTGTTTTTTTTTTTTTTTTTTTTTTTTTTTTAACTCACAGAAGAGTGTATATATATATACATGTAAAGAAACTTTAGTAGAGAAGAAATTAAAATTATAAAATAATTCGATCCGCGGAATATTAATTTGTAAGTTTTTACTAATGTTCGCTTGCAACAGCTATGCTGCGTGCGTGCGGCGGCGAGGAAGACGTTCGTAGATTACAACGGGCAGTCGTGTTTTTTTTTTTTTTTTTTTTTTTTTTTTTTTTTTTTTTTTTTTTTTTTTAACTCACAGAAGAGTGTATATATATATACATGTAAAGAAACTTTAGTAGAGAAGAAATTAAAATTATAAAATAATTCGATCCGCGGAATATTAATTTGTAAGTTTTTACTAATGTTCGCTTGCAACAGCTATGCTGCGTGCGTGCGGCGGCGAGGAAGACGTTCGTAGATTACAACGGGCAGTCGTGTTTTTTTTTTTTTTTTTTTTTTTTTTTTTTAACTCACAGAAGAGTGTATATATATATACATGTAAAGAAACTTTAGTAGAGAAGAAATTAAAATTATAAAATAATTCGATCCGCGGAATATTAATTTGTAAGTTTTTACTAATGTTCGCTTGCAACAGCTATGCTGCGTGCGTGCGGCGGCGAGGAAGACGTTCGTAGATTACAACGGGCAGTCGTGTTTTTTTTTTTTTTTTTTTTTTTTTTTTTTTTTTTTTTTTTTTTTAACTCACAGAAGAGTGTATATATATATACATGTAAAGAAACTTTAGTAGAGAAGAAATTAAAATTATAAAATAATTCGATCCGCGGAATATTAATTTGTAAGTTTTTACTAATGTTCGCTTGCAACAGCTATGCTGCGTGCGTGCGGCGGCGAGGAAGACGTTCGTAGATTACAACGGGCAGTCGTGTTTTTTTTTTTTTTTTTTTTTTTTTTTTTTTTTTTTTTTTTTTTTTTTTTTTAACTCACAGAAGAGTGTATATATATATACATGTAAAGAAACTTTAGTAGAGAAGAAATTAAAATTATAAAATAATTCGATCCGCGGAATATTAATTTGTAAGTTTTTACTAATGTTCGCTTGCAACAGCTATGCTGCGTGCGTGCGGCGGCGAGGAAGACGTTCGTAGATTACAACGGGCAGTCGTGTTTTTTTTTTTTTTTTTTTTTTTTTTTTTTTTTTTTTTTTTTAACTCACAGAAGAGTGTATATATATATACATGTAAAGAAACTTTAGTAGAGAAGAAATTAAAATTATAAAATAATTCGATCCGCGGAATATTAATTTGTCAGTTTTTACTAATGTTCGCTTGCAACAGCTATGCTGCGTGCGTGCGGCGGCGAGGAAGACGTTCGTAGATTACAACGGGCATTCGTGTTTTTTTTTTTTTTTTTTTTTTTTTTTTTTTTTTTTTTTTTTTAACTCACAGAAGAGTGTATATATATATACATGTAAAGAAACTTTAGTAGAGAAGAAATTAAAATTATAAAATAATTCGATCCGCGGAATATTAATTTGTAAGTTTTTACTAATGTTCGCTTGCAACAGCTATGCTGCGTGCGTGCGGCGGCGAGGAAGACGTTCGTAGATTACAACGGGCAGTCGTGTTTTTTTTTTTTTTTTTTTTTTTTTTTTTTTTTTTTTTTTTTTAACTCACAGAAGAGTGTATATATATATACATGTAAAGAAACTTTAGTAGAGAAGAAATTAAAATTATAAAATAATTCGATCCGCGGAATATTAATTTGTAAGTTTTTACTAATGTTCGCTTGCAACAGCTATGCTGCGTGCGTGCGGCGGCGAGGAAGACGTTCGTAGATTACAACGGGCAGTCGTGTTTTTTTTTTTTTTTTTTTTTTTTTTTTTTTTTTTTTTTTTAACTCACAGAAGAGTGTATATATATATACATGTAAAGAAACTTTAGTAGAGAAGAAATTAAAATTATAAAATAATTCGATCCGCGGAATATTAATTTGTAAGTTTTTACTAATGTTCGCTTGCAACAGCTATGCTGCGTGCGTGCGGCGGCGAGGAAGACGTTCGTAGATTACAACGGGCAGTCGTGTTTTTTTTTTTTTTTTTTTTTTTTTTTTTTTTTTTAACTCACAGAAGAGTGTATATATATATACTTGTAAAGAAACTTTAGTAGAGAAGAAATTAAAATTATAAAATAATTCGATCCGCGGAATATTAATTTGTAAGTTTTTACTAATGTTCGCTTGCAACAGCTATGCTGCGTGCGTGCGGCGGCGAGGAAGACGTTCGTAGATTACAACGGGCAGTCGTGTTTTTTTTTTTTTTTTTTTTTTTTAACTCACAGAAGAGTGTATATATATATACATGTAAAGAAACTTTAGTAGAGAAGAAATTAAAATTATAAAATAATTCGATCCGCGGAATATTAATTTGTAAGTTTTTACTAATGTTCGCTTGCAACAGCTATGCTGCGTGCGTGCGGCGGCGAGGAAGACGTTCGTAGATTACAACGGGCAGTCGTGTTTTTTTTTTTTTTTTTTTTTTTTTTTTTTTTTTTTAACTCACAGAAGAGTGTATATATATACATGTAAAGAAACTTTAGTAGAGAAGAAATTAAAATTATAAAATAATTCGATCCGCGGAATATTAATTTGTAAGTTTTTACTAATGTTCGCTTGCAACAGCTATGCTGCGTGCGTGCGGCGGCGAGGAAGACGTTCGTAGATTACAACGGGCAGTCGTGTTTTTTTTTTTTTTTTTTTTTTTTTTTTTTTTTTTTTTTAACTCACAGAAGAGTGTATATATATATACATGTAAAGAAACTTTAGTAGAGAAGAAATTAAAATTATAAAATAATTCGATCCGCGGAATATTAATTTGTAAGTTTTTACTAATGTTCGCTTGCAACAGCTATGCTGCGTGCGTGCGGCGGCGAGGAAGACGTTCGTAGATTACAACGGGCAGTCGTGTTTTTTTTTTTTTTTTTCCGTCAACAACGAATATTAATTACACTTCCTTTGAGCCGAAAGAAATGAGCGGAAAAAGTACGATGTTTTGAATACATATGTATCAGATACATATTCGTAAAAGGCGCGTTATCCTATCGTACTTGCGTGCGTGCGTGCGGCGGCGACGACGTTCGCGAAATACAAAAGATATATAGGGAGCGTGGTCCAGCTGGTGGCCACGGACAACGGCTTCTCCCGGAAAATTACTTGTACTCGCTGGTGCCCGGTCCTGCCTGCGAGAAGATGATTGCCGAGAGAGGTGAATCCTGTACTGGATGCGAAATCGCAGTTATTTCAAAATTTACCTGCCTTCCAACTCAATATTTGATACGTCAGAATGTTAAACTTCTTTCTTTGTTTGAATTTCAATAAGGTGGGCCGATCCCGGCGATACTGCAAAGCCGGGCCAACCCGTGACAGATGTGGAGCAAGCTCCTAACACTCCGTCATTTTCCAAAAATGAGTTTAATATTCTGGTGGTGCGATGCACCACGTATCAGATATTAAGCTGATAAGAACAGATACTACACTTTGATCTTAGCCAAAAGGCCGAGAAGCGATAAAGATTCCTCGATCGGGACGGTCTTTTATTCCGGACACCATTGTAATCAACGGGGAGCATTGTTAAATGTTTCTGCGGCAATACGTCGAAACACGCGGTCCCCGCGAAACGCCTGAAATCCTGATCGGAAAGTGAGGTCAACCGTCGAATGCTTAAATATCGCGGGAAAGGAAACAATTGGCTTCAAAGATAAAAATATTTGAAATGTATCAACAGTTTTATTGTTACAGTACGTCCCCACCTAGCGGCACTTACCTGCACTCGCTGCAGGGTGATACGTAAATGTAAGAGAAAAAAATTAAATTCCTCACGTAAACACACGAGTTCCGTCAAATTGAGCAAAAAAGAAATGACGTCGTCTAAGAAACGAATAGACAGTCAGAGTTCGGTGCGAATTAAGTGGAATTGATAACGGTTACAATTTTTCACGTTGACGTTTCCATTGTTACGCGGTCTTTGTAAACAAAGTTAATATTTGTCTTTAAACAGTACGCGCTCACATGTACGCGACATTTAAAAATTTTCCCCATTTTTTAAATATATATTTATTTATTTAAATATATATAGAAGTAAAAAAAAATGGTGGATTTTTTTTTTTTTTTTTTTTTTTTTTTTTTTTTTTTTAACTCACAGAAGAGTGTATATATATATACATGTAAAGAAACTTTAGTAGAGAAGAAATTAAAATTATAAAATAATTCGATCCGCGGAATATTAATTTGTAAGTTTTTACTAATGTTCGCTTGCAACAGCTATGCTGCGTGCGTGCGGCGGCGAGGAAGACGTTCGTAGATTACAACGGGCAGTCGTGTTTTTTTTTTTTTTTTTTTTTTTTTTTTTTTTTTTTTTTTTTTTAACTCACAGAAGAGTGTATATATATATACATGTAAAGAAACTTTAGTAGAGAAGAAATTAAAATTATAAAATAATTCGATCCGCGGAATATTAATTTGTAAGTTTTTACTAATGTTCGCTTGCAACAGCTATGCTGCGTGCGTGCGGCGGCGAGGAAGACGTTCGTAGATTACAACGGGCAGTCGTGTTTTTTTTTTTTTTTTTTTTTTTAACTCACAGAAGAGTGTATATATATATACATGTAAAGAAACTTTAGTAGAGAAGAAATTAAAATTATAAAATAATTCGATCCGCGGAATATTAATTTGTCAGTTTTTACTAATGTTCGCTTGCAACAGCTATGCTGCGTGCGTGCGGCGGCGAGGAAGACGTTCGTAGATTACAACGGGCAGTCGTGTTTTTTTTTTTTTTTTTTTTTTTTTTTTTTTTTTTTTTTTTTTTAACTCACAGAAGAGTGTATATATATATATACATGTAAAGAAACTTTAGTAGAGAAGAAATTAAAATTATAAAATAATTCGATCCGCGGAATATTAATTTGTAAGTTTTTACTAATGTTCGCTTGCAACAGCTATGCTGCGTGCGTGCGGCGGCGAGGAAGACGTTCGTAGATTACAACGGGCAGTCGTGTTTTTTTTTTTTTTTTTTTTTTTTTTTTTTTTTTTTTTTTAACTCACAGAAGAGTGTATATATATATACATGTAAAGAAACTTTAGTAGAGAAGAAATTAAAATTATAAAATAATTCGATCCGCGGAATATTAATTTGTAAGTTTTTACTAATGTTCGCTTGCAACAGCTATGCTGCGTGCGTGCGGCGGCGAGGAAGACGTTCGTAGATTACAACGGGCAGTCGTGTTTTTTTTTTTTTTTTTTTTTTTTTTTTTTTTTTTTTTTTTAACTCACAGAAGAGTGTATATATATATACATGTAAAGAAACTTTAGTAGAGAAGAAATTAAAATTATAAAATAATTCGATCCGCGGAATATTAATTTGTAAGTTTTTACTAATGTTCGCTTGCAACAGCTATGCTGCGTGCGTGCGGCGGCGAGGAAGACGTTCGTAGATTACAACGGGCAGTCGTGTTTTTTTTTTTTTTTTTTTTTAACTCACAGAAGAGTGTATATATATATACATGTAAAGAAACTTTAGTAGAGAAGAAATTAAAATTATAAAATAATTCGATCCGCGGAATATTAATTTGTAAGTTTTTACTAATGTTCGCTTGCAACAGCTATGCTGCGTGCGTGCGGCGGCGAGGAAGACGTTCGTAGATTACAACGGGCAGTCGTGTTTTTTTTTTTTTTTTTTTTTTTTTTTTTTTTTTTTTTTAACTCACAGAAGAGTGTATATATATATACATGTAAAGAAACTTTAGTAGAGAAGAAATTAAAATTATAAAATAATTCGATCCGCGGAATATTAATTTGTAAGTTTTTACTAATGTTCGCTTGCAACAGCTATGCTGCGTGCGTGCGGCGGCGAGGAAGACGTTCGTAGATTACAACGGGCAGTCGTGTTTTTTTTTTTTTTTTTTTTTTTTAACTCACAGAAGAGTGTATATATATATACATGTAAAGAAACTTTAGTAGAGAAGAAATTAAAATTATAAAATAATTCGATCCGCGGAATATTAATTTGTAAGTTTTTACTAATGTTCGCTTGCAACAGCTATGCTGCGTGCGTGCGGCGGCGAGGAAGACGTTCGTAGATTACAACGGGCAGTCGTGTTTTGCGATGGCCGCCCAAGAGGCGCTCTGCTAGGTGGAATAAACGTATATTGCATACATTGTTTATAAATGTATATCGAAATCCAGACGTCGGTATTTTACGTCTAAATTATAATAAAACCGAGATAGATTTATGGGAAAGTGACAGAATTAAAAGAGGCTTTAACGGCAACGAACCCCTGTTTTCAATATAGCTACGCAGTTTCCGTCAACAACGAATATTAATTACACTTCCTTTGAGCCGAAAGAAATGAGCGGAAAAAGTACGATGTTTTGAATACATATGTATCAGATACATATTCGTAAAAGGCGCGTTATCCTATCGTACTTGCGTGCGTGCGTGCGGCGGCGACGACGTTCGCGAAATACAAAAGATATATAGGGAGCGTGGTCCAGCTGGTGGCCACGGACAACGGCTTCTCCCGGAAAATTACTTGTACTCGCTGGTGCCCGGTCCTGCCTGCGAGAAGATGATTGCCGAGAGAGGTGAATCCTGTACTGGATGCGAAATCGCAGTTATTTCAAAATTTACCTGCCTTCCAACTCAATATTTGATACGTCAGAATGTTAAACTTCTTTCTTTGTTTGAATTTCAATAAGGTGGGCCGATCCCGGCGATACTGCAAAGCCGGGCCAACCCGTGACAGATGTGGAGCAAGCTCCTAACACTCCGTCATTTTCCAAAAATGAGTTTAATATTCTGGTGGTGCGATGCACCACGTATCAGATATTAAGCTGATAAGAACAGATACTACACTTTGATCTTAGCCAAAAGGCCGAGAAGCGATAAAGATTCCTCGATCGGGACGGTCTTTTATTCCGGACACCATTGTAATCAACGGGGAGCATTGTTAAATGTTTCTGCGGCAATACGTCGAAACACGCGGTCCCCGCGAAACGCCTGAAATCCTGATCGGAAAGTGAGGTCAACCGTCGAATGCTTAAATATCGCGGGAAAGGAAACAATTGGCTTCAAAGATAAAAATATTTGAAATGTATCAACAGTTTTATTGTTACAGTACGTCCCCACCTAGCGGCACTTACCTGCACTCGCTGCAGGGTGATACGTAAATGTAAGAGAAAAAAATTAAATTCCTCACGTAAACACACGAGTTCCGTCAAATTGAGCAAAAAAGAAATGACGTCGTCTAAGAAACGAATAGACAGTCAGAGTTCGGTGCGAATTAAGTGGAATTGATAACGGTTACAATTTTTCACGTTGACGTTTCCATTGTTACGCGGTCTTTGTAAACAAAGTTAATATTTGTCTTTAAACAGTACGCGCTCACATGTACGCGACATTTAAAAATTTTCCCCATTTTTTAAATATATATTTATTTATTTAAATATATATAGAAGTAAAAAAAAATGGTGGATTTTTTTTTTTTTTTTTTTTTTTTTTTTTTTTTTTTAACTCACAGAAGAGTGTATATATATATACATGTAAAGAAACTTTAGTAGAGAAGAAATTAAAATTATAAAATAATTCGATCCGCGGAATATTAATTTGTAAGTTTTTACTAATGTTCGCTTGCAACAGCTATGCTGCGTGCGTGCGGCGGCGAGGAAGACGTTCGTAGATTACAACGGGCAGTCGTGTTTTTTTTTTTTTTTTTTTTTTTTTTTTTTTTTTTTTTTTTTTTAACTCACAGAAGAGTGTATATATATATACATGTAAAGAAACTTTAGTAGAGAAGAAATTAAAATTATAAAATAATTCGATCCGCGGAATATTAATTTGTAAGTTTTTACTAATGTTCGCTTGCAACAGCTATGCTGCGTGCGTGCGGCGGCGAGGAAGACGTTCGTAGATTACAACGGGCAGTCGTGTTTTTTTTTTTTTTTTTTTTTTTTTTTTTTTTTTTTTTTTTTTTAACTCACAGAAGAGTGTATATATATATACATGTAAAGAAACTTTAGTAGAGAAGAAATTAAAATTATAAAATAATTCGATCCGCGGAATATTAATTTGTAAGTTTTTACTAATGTTCGCTTGCAACAGCTATGCTGCGTGCGTGCGGCGGCGAGGAAGACGTTCGTAGATTACAACGGGCAGTCGTGTTTTTTTTTTTTTTTTTTTTTTTTTTTTTTTTTTTTTTTTTTTAACTCACAGAAGAGTGTATATATATATACATGTAAAGAAACTTTAGTAGAGAAGAAATTAAAATTATAAAATAATTCGATCCGCGGAATATTAATTTGTAAGTTTTTACTAATGTTCGCTTGCAACAGCTATGCTGCGTGCGTGCGGCGGCGAGGAAGACGTTCGTAGATTACAACGGGCAGTCGTGTTTTTTTTTTTTTTTTTTTTTTAACTCACAGAAGAGTGTATATATATATACATGTAAAGAAACTTTAGTAGAGAAGAAATTAAAATTATAAAATAATTCGATCCGCGGAATATTAATTTGTAAGTTTTTACTAATGTTCGCTTGCAACAGCTATGCTGCGTGCGTGCGGCGGCGAGGAAGACGTTCGTAGATTACAACGGGCAGTCGTGTTTTTTTTTTTTTTTTTTTTTTTTAACTCACAGAAGAGTGTATATATATATACATGTAAAGAAACTTTAGTAGAGAAGAAATTAAAATTATAAAATAATTCGATCCGCGGAATATTAATTTGTAAGTTTTTACTAATGTTCGCTTGCAACAGCTATGCTGCGTGCGTGCGGCGGCGAGGAAGACGTTCGTAGATTACAACGGGCAGTCGTGTTTTGCGATGGCCGCCCAAGAGGCGCTCTGCTAGGTGGAATAAACGTATATTGCATACATTGTTTATAAATGTATATCGAAATCCAGACGTCGGTATTTTACGTCTAAATTATAATAAAACCGAGATAGATTTATGGGAAAGTGACAGAATTAAAAGAGGCTTTAACGGCAACGAACCCCTGTTTTCAATATAGCTACGCAGTTTCCGTCAACAACGAATATTAATTACACTTCCTTTGAGCCGAAAGAAATGAGCGGAAAAAGTACGATGTTTTGAATACATATGTATCAGATACATATTCGTAAAAGGCGCGTTATCCTATCGTACTTGCGTGCGTGCGTGCGGCGGCGACGACGACGTTCGCGAAATACAAAAGATATATAGGGAGCGTGGTCCAGCTGGTGGCCACGGACAACGGCTTCTCCCGGAAAATTACTTGTACTCGCTGGTGCCCGGTCCTGCCTGCGAGAAGATGATTGCCGAGAGAGGTGAATCCTGTACTGGATGCGAAATCGCAGTTATTTCAAAATTTACCTGCCTTCCAACTCAATATTTGATACGTCAGAATGTTAAACTTCTTTCTTTGTTTGAATTTCAATAAGGTGGGCCGATCCCGGCGATACTGCAAAGCCGGGCCAACCCGTGACAGATGTGGAGCAAGCTCCTAACACTCCGTCATTTTCCAAAAATGAGTTTAATATTCTGGTGGTGCGATGCACCACGTATCAGATATTAAGCTGATAAGAACAGACTTAAAACTATCAATCGGTATGTTCTTCAGCTTCTACTACAAACTAATACTACAGTTAAAATCGTAATTGTAAAATTTTAAGGACAGTGATGCCTCTGTCAGTATTGCCGAACGCCCGACAGGTGTTCGGCGTATATGTCTCTTGACCAACGTATGCAGTCTGACACACATAGAATAGACAATAGTTTTCCGTATTTCCTGGAGCATAACTCTCGCAGGAACGTGTCATTTTTCGGGTCCCATGACCCTAGTGCACCAACAATAAAGGGGATTATTTCCACCTTGTCGTAGGTTCTGCCGAGGCTTTGTTTGAGGTCCTTGTACCTTTCCTCCTTCCGTGCCCTTGCGTCGTCGAAAGCGCTTGGGTGGTTTTCGAACACAATCGTGACGTCTACGATGAACGCCGTTCGCTGTTTAACTAGAAGGAGGTCAGGTCGTAGTAGGCTGCCTTCAGCCACCGGTCTATTTTCAGCGATTAGCCGGATTTTACCGGTTGCTGCTGCTTTGATCCTTTCCACTATGGCGTTGTGTCGCAGGAGGATAGCTCTGTTATGCGCCGGGCAGTGGTTCGTTACGTGCGGTAGTGTTTCATCCCTGATATTACAGCGCCGGCATGTCTTTGGGCCTTCGTTAAACCGGTATCCGTTTAGTGGGACAAGTCCTAGCCTCGCCCGGTGAATAAAGCGCCAGTCGGCGAACCTCGTGTATCTGCCTGTTAGGAGAAAGTGGCTGCTCGTGCGGCTAAGGGCGATGGTTTCGCACACTTTCCCCTGGTGTGGGGCCTCATGTAGAGTTCTTATATGTCGCGCTTGGTGTGCATTCCGGAGGGTCCGGCAAACTAGGTTCCTGTGTCTGCTGTAGAGGACGATGTTTTCTATCGTGATCCGAATGTCAGGTCCGGTTGCCCATTCACATTTGAGGAACCTAGTTGCCGTTCTCGCCCGGGTCCATGTGTTTTTTCTTTTGTTCGTTGTATCCCTGAATATTCCGTCTTGTGCTCCGTTCAAGTACGAGTCTGTTGTCCGGTCGCTTGCATCTTGCCCCGTTCTGTCTTTTATTGTGTTCTTGAGGTCTTCGATTGCCAGTGACCTAATGACGGGGTCGGGGGATGTTAAGAGCTTGTAGGCCCCGTCGACCGCCATTATGTCACAATCAATTCCGGACTCTGGAATTCCCAGGCAGCCGGATTGCCTAGACCCGTAGATGTAATGATTTGAGGCGCGGGACGGAACGTTTAACGTGCGTTTTATCAGAGGGCGTATGTAGTTATCTAGTTTTTTCCAATCGCCCTTTGTTAATGCGCCAGTCCTCAGGGCGAATTGGGTTATGGGGAAAAAGAACGATTTTATGGCGTCGAGACGTTGCCATGGGGCGAGGCTGGATGTTAGAATCGCCTCTGCCGTTTCTATGTAATTCCGCAGTGTCGACCAGTCGGATATAATGTTGTGCCCAAAGGGTTTTCCAAGGAAGGTAACTGGTTCATGGGAGTTGACTGTGCTTATGTTTTCTCCTTCCAGTGTGATATTCGTCGCCCGACAGCCTACTGGGCTAGCTCCGCTGAAGTGCATTGCTCTGCATTTGTGGGCGTTAAACTTTAGGTTTATTGTTTTTGCCGCTGTTGTTATTGAGTTTATCCGGTTTTGGAGTGTGCAGGGGTCCTTGGCAATTAGGCAGATGTCGTCTGCAAACGCTAGAACGGCGTGTGCCGCCGCATTTTGATCTTGTTCGGCCTTTTGTAGGAGCGGGTTTACCGCTAGGTTAAAGAGCATCCCACTTAGAGGGCACCCCTGCCTCACCCCTGATTGGACAGGTATGGGTTCCGTTTCGCCGTCTTCGAGGACTATGGTGGTAGTGCTGTCTGTATAGATGTCGTTAATTATCGCCGTGATTTCTTCTCCCGCGTGCCCGTGCCGAAGAGCAGCAGTGATCGCCTCATGGGGGATGGTGCCGAATGCATTGCATATGTCTAACCATGCAATGCAGATGTCTGAATGTGTTCTCTTTGCTGTTTCCAGGTAGTTGGTTAGGGCATAGTGGTGTTCAAACACGCCGTCGTACGGGAGGAACCCTTTCTGCGAATGTGAGAGGACCGCGTGCTTCGTGACCCAGGCTTTGATTCTGTTGGTTAATAGGCCCGCGTATAATTTATATACAGTCCTTAGCAGCGAGATAGGCCTGTAGTTAGTGACTTCGTTTGGATTTCCGTTTTTGTGAATTAATACAGTCCTGGCCGATTTCCAGGCTTGCGGGATTTTCCTGTATTTCGCGCAGATGTTAAATATTATTGCCAGGAGTTTGCCCTCTGGGTCGACCGATCGCCAATGGCTGTATGACAGCCTGTCATCTCCTGGGGCGGTGTTTTCGCATCGTTTCAGTTTATTTTCCACTTCTTTGGCTGAAAATCCTCCTGTCATTACCGGGCTTCGCGGCTGTGGGTGTTCGTCGGCGAATATCTCGCTGTCACATGACGTCCGGCTCCATGTTTCGCTAAAATGCCTCTTAACTGTTTCGGCCTCTAGGGGGCATTTCTGGCCTTCGCCTTCCAGGATGAGTCTGACTGCTCGGCGTCTGTTTCGCCTGTATAATTTTTGGATGAACTCGCAGTCGGTTATGTCTGCTTGTCTCACTTTCCTTGGCGTGTTTGTGGGCTGCGGTAGGTTTACAGCCTCTTGTACTTTTTTGGTCACTGATTCCAGGACGTCCGAGAATAGTGACCATTTTTCGTTGCTTGCGTCCTCTGATAGTAGAGTTCTAAGTATTCTTCGGTATGATTGGACTTGGCTTAATTCTTCTTCCTCGTCATCATCGTCTCCACTGTCAGGCGGGGCTGGCTCAGGGTTAGGTTCCTCCGCTTGAAGGGAGGCCTTGTGATGGGCTGGGGGTGGCTGGTGAGTCGGCAGCGGGTTGTGGGACTGGCGGCTTTCCGTGAGGGATCGCATGGCGTGGGCGGCAATGTGGTTCTGCAGGCCTCTCTTTGTGGTAAATGACTGCGGGCATCTATCACATAGGAATTCTGCTGTCTCATGTGGTGTTGGATTTCCTTGTGTGGTGTTCGTGTCCTGTACTGCGCCTGGACACGTATGTGCTGTGGGCCTAAGTCCAAGTTGTTTCCCACACGTCTTGCATACGTTAACGTCTTTTGTGGTCATGACGTTATGCTCTCTGTTTAAGTGTCTTTTTAATGACTGTTTAGTCGTGGCCCAATTGGTGGCCTTAAATACACGCTGGCAGCCGTCCTCCGTGCATTCAGCGTGGTTTAGGGGCGGAAATCTGATAAGTAAGATGTCATCTATGCGGGCGATTGAGTTTGTACTTTCGTAGAAAGTTTTCGTGATTTCTTCTATGTTGTGTTCTGCCATTATTGGTCTTCTATTATTGGCATTGATGGGCCAGCGCTTTTCAGCTTTTTGCTTATGTCCTGTGGTGCTGCCGGGGCTTTTGCTTTCACCGCAGCTTTCGTTCTCCTTTTTCTTTTGGGCTGAGATTCGCTTCCTTTCTCGTCCGAGGAGCTGTCACTCACTATGTTTGTTTGTGTTTCCATTTCCTCAGGAGGATTTGCGTTTTTTCTCTCCTTGGCTGGTGGCGCTGTTGGTGTTTTAAATTCCGCGATCAATTCCTCTAGTATTTGTCCATTCTCATCTTCTTTGGCGGTAGTGGTGGTTTTGTCTGTCTCCATCGGGTCAACTTCGTCCCTCTCATTGGCGGGGATTTGTAGTTTATTTTTCTGCTTTTTATCGGGGCGGGCTATTTCTGGAAATTTTATCGTTGACTCAATCCCAATTTTGTTGGCTGGACAGTCTTTCCCACGGTGGTCAGCCGAGCCACACCATTTGCACCCCATTGTGCAGTCTTCACTGACGTGTCCCTTATTTTTGCAATTAAAACACTGCCTCTCAGGGCAGGCTCCTGCAACGTGGTCCAGCGCCTGGCATAGGCGGCACCGTCTTTCCATCCCTTGGTAAGTAATGTTGATTTTAACGGCCCCTATAAATATAGCGCTGGGGATCTTGTCCCCTTTCACGTATCCGAACATTTTCCCCGTCTGGAACCCGAAATTGTCAGTTATGTCGCCAACGTGCAATATTTCGCAATGTTCTGCAAGTTTGGCTTTAATGGTAGCCGCATCTATCATTATGGATGGGTTATTTATCCATATTTTGGTGTTTCTGGGTACGAAAGCGGTGACTTTAAATTCTGTTTCGTCGACTAAAAATGGTGACTTTCGAATTAATTTATCAACTAACGTTGGTGAGGCCCGGACAACATGTATCTCGTTATTTACTTGTCTCATAGCCGTAATATCGGCTACTGTTGCGTCTATATTACGGCTGAGGCTATTGGCGAAGCTTTTCTTAATTTCGTCCGTGATCATTTGCGTTCCGATGGTAGGGGTGCACTTTACAGCGCGCCGCCTATCATATCCTACATTGCTCGTAGGCGTGAGGTTCAGAGCATTTCTGGCAGCGATTGCCGCAAACGAGGTTTTCGGTTGGATGTTTGGTCCAGGGTCTTCCCTGGCATCCGAATTCATGATGGGGCTGGCCGACTGGCCGGTCCCTTCCATGTTTGGCACGTGGGTTCAAGGGATTTGGGGTTGACAAATCCCCAACCACAAGTACGACCCCGAAGGGCTGGTTTCACCCACGCGACACTTGTGGTTTTCGCCCTCCTCTCTTATCTATCGCTAGTGAACTAGCGAAATTGCCCAGAGACCACGATGGGACGTGAGAGGTAGGACTTGCTAATAGAGCTGTCACAGACAGACGGCGTTTCCTGATTGTCAATCAGGGCCTTTATTAGCCTTTGGTCTCGCCGGAAAAGGGTAAAGCGTAAAGCAAGTTGCTTACGCGACAATGACTTGTCGGCCTTGGCTGATTCGCCAAGGAACAAGACGAAACAAGAATCAATAGACAAGTTGATGTAAAAACGAAAGTCGTGAGCTTTGTGATCTTTGGCTGATTCGCCAAAGTACAAAGTCAAGATAAAACCAAGCAAAGCAGAATGCAACAAGTCAACAGCAACGATAGGGCTGTTGGATAATAAGCACACTAGACTTTCAGTGTGACTTACACTGGAGTTCAAGTTGCTTACGTGACAAAGACTTGTCGGCCTTGGCTAATTCGCCAAGGAACAAGACGAAATGAAAAAACAAGGAACAAAGTTTAAAGAAAAACGAAAAACGTGAGCTTTGTGGTTTTTGGCTGATTCGCCAAAGTACAAAGTCACAACAAAACGAGGCAAAATGCCACAACAAGTGAAGAGAAACGATAAGGTTATTGGGTAGTAAGTACACTAGACTTCTGGTGCGACTTACACTGGAGGAGTGGAGCAGGGCTTATATGGCCCGGCCTGGATAAGGGGAATGTGAGAGGTAAGATTTTAGGGCGGGATAATTCAAGAACGGTGGGTGGTAGGGGTATGAAATTTGGTAGGTTTGGCGAGGATTAATAAGGTGGAGGAAATGCAGCAGTTAAGCTCGCTCTAGGAGCGCCGTTAACCGAAAAAACGGTTAAAGTGTTCTCTCCTGCTGCGGAAGTGCGACACTCAAGCTCGTACAAGTACGCCACTGTCTATAAGACAGATGTGTTCTCTTGTGTCACGGATAATGAAAAGGGATAGATATAGATACAACGAATGTTCAGAACAGTTGGAAAGACCAAGTAACTACACTTTGATCTTAGCCAAAAGGCCGAGAAGCGATAAAGATTCCTCGATCGGGACGGTCTTTTATTCCGGACACCATTGTAATCAACGGGGAGCATTGTTAAATGTTTCTGCGGCAATACGTCGAAACACGCGGTCCCCGCGAAACGCCTGAAATCCTGATCGGAAAGTGAGGTCAACCGTCGAATGCTTAAATATCGCGGGAAAGGAAACAATTGGCTTCAAAGATAAAAATATTTGAAATGTATCAACAGTTTTATTGTTACAGTACGTCCCCACCTAGCGGCACTTACCTGCACTCGCTGCAGGGTGATACGTAAATGTAAGAGAAAAAAATTAAATTCCTCACGTAAACACACGAGTTCCGTCAAATTGAGCAAAAAAGAAATGACGTCGTCTAAGAAACGAATAGACAGTCAGAGTTCGGTGCGAATTAAGTGGAATTGATAACGGTTACAATTTTTCACGTTGACGTTTCCATTGTTACGCGGTCTTTGTAAACAAAGTTAATATTTGTCTTTAAACAGTACGCGCTCACATGTACGCGACATTTAAAAATTTTCCCCATTTTTTAAATATATATTTATTTATTTAAATATATATAGAAGTAAAAAAAAATGGTGGATTTTTTTTTTTTTTTTTTTTTTTTTTTTTTTTTTTTTTTTAACTCACAGAAGAGTGTATATATATATACATGTAAAGAAACTTTAGTAGAGAAGAAATTAAAATTATAAAATAATTCGATCCGCGGAATATTAATTTGTAAGTTTTTACTAATGTTCGCTTGCAACAGCTATGCTGCGTGCGTGCGGCGGCGAGGAAGACGTTCGTAGATTACAACGGGCAGTCGTGTTTTTTTTTTTTTTTTTTTTTTTTTTTTTTTTTTTTTTTTTTTAACTCACAGAAGAGTGTATATATATATACATGTAAAGAAACTTTAGTAGAGAAGAAATTAAAATTATAAAATGAAATTAAAATTATAAAATAATTCGATCCGCGGAATATTAATTTGTAAGTTTTTACTAATGTTCGCTTGCAACAGCTATGCTGCGTGCGTGCGGCGGCGAGGAAGACGTTCGTAGATTACAACGGGCAGTCGTGTTTTTTTTTTTTTTTTTTTTTTTTTTTTTTTTTTTTTTAACTCACAGAAGAGTGTATATATATATACATGTAAAGAAACTTTAGTAGAGAAGAAATTAAAATTATAAAATAATTCGATCCGCGGAATATTAATTTGTAAGTTTTTACTAATGTTCGCTTGCAACAGCTATGCTGCGTGCGTGCGGCGGCGAGGAAGACGTTCGTAGATTACAACGGGCAGTCGTGTTTTTTTTTTTTTTTTTTTTTTTTTTTTTTTTTTTTTTAACTCACAGAAGAGTGTATATATATATACATGTAAAGAAACTTTAGTAGAGAAGAAATTAAAATTATAAAATAATTCGATCCGCGGAATATTAATTTGTAAGTTTTTACTAATGTTCGCTTGCAACAGCTATGCTGCGTGCGTGCGGCGGCGAGGAAGACGTTCGTAGATTACAACGGGCAGTCGTGTTTTTTTTTTTTTTTTTTTTTTTTTTTTTTTTTTTTTTTAACTCACAGAAGAGTGTATATATATATACATGTAAAGAAACTTTAGTAGAGAAGAAATTAAAATTATAAAATAATTCGATCCGCGGAATATTAATTTGTAAGTTTTTACTAATGTTCGCTTGCAACAGCTATGCTGCGTGCGTGCGGCGGCGAGGAAGACGTTCGTAGATTACAACGGGCAGTCGTGTTTTTTTTTTTTTTTTTTTTTTTTTTTTTTTTTTTTTTAACTCACAGAAGAGTGTATATATATATACATGTAAAGAAACTTTAGTAGAGAAGAAATTAAAATTATAAAATAATTCGATCCGCGGAATATTAATTTGTAAGTTTTTACTAATGTTCGCTTGCAACAGCTATGCTGCGTGCGTGCGGCGGCGAGGAAGACGTTCGTAGATTACAACGGGCAGTCGTGTTTTTTTTTTTTTTTTTTTTTTTTTTTTTTTTTTTTTTTAACTCACAGAAGAGTGTATATATATATACATGTAAAGAAACTTTAGTAGAGAAGAAATTAAAATTATAAAATAATTCGATCCGCGGAATATTAATTTGTAAGTTTTTACTAATGTTCGCTTGCAACAGCTATGCTGCGTGCGTGCGGCGGCGAGGAAGACGTTCGTAGATTACAACGGGCAGTCGTGTTTTTTTTTTTTTTTTTTTTTTTTTTTTTTTTTTTTTTAACTCACAGAAGAGTGTATATATATATACATGTAAAGAAACTTTAGTAGAGAAGAAATTAAAATTATAAAATAATTCGATCCGCGGAATATTAATTTGTAAGTTTTTACTAATGTTCGCTTGCAACAGCTATGCTGCGTGCGTGCGGCGGCGAGGAAGACGTTCGTAGATTACAACGGGCAGTCGTGTTTTTTTTTTTTTTTTTTTTTTTTTTTTTTTTTTTTTTAACTCACAGAAGAGTGTATATATATATACATGTAAAGAAACTTTAGTAGAGAAGAAATTAAAATTATAAAATAATTCGATCCGCGGAATATTAATTTGTAAGTTTTTACTAATGTTCGCTTGCAACAGCTATGCTGCGTGCGTGCGGCGGCGAGGAAGACGTTCGTAGATTACAACGGGCAGTCGTGTTTTTTTTTTTTTTTTTTTTTTTTTTTTTTTTTTTTTTAACTCACAGAAGAGTGTATATATATATACATGTAAAGAAACTTTAGTAGAGAAGAAATTAAAATTATAAAATAATTCGATCCGCGGAATATTAATTTGTAAGTTTTTACTAATGTTCGCTTGCAACAGCTATGCTGCGTGCGTGCGGCGGCGAGGAAGACGTTCGTAGATTACAACGGGCAGTCGTGTTTTTTTTTTTTTTTTTTTTTTTTTTTTTTTTTTTTTTTAACTCACAGAAGAGTGTATATATATATACATGTAAAGAAACTTTAGTAGAGAAGAAATTAAAATTATAAAATAATTCGATCCGCGGAATATTAATTTGTAAGTTTTTACTAATGTTCGCTTGCAACAGCTATGCTGCGTGCGTGCGGCGGCGAGGAAGACGTTCGTAGATTACAACGGGCAGTCGTGTTTTTTTTTTTTTTTTTTTTTTTTTTTTTTTTTTTTTTAACTCACAGAAGAGTGTATATATATATACATG
Organism: Zhengitettix transpicula; assembly: GCA_037074705.1. Lineage (NCBI taxonomy): Eukaryota > Metazoa > Arthropoda > Insecta > Orthoptera > Tetrigidae > Zhengitettix > Zhengitettix transpicula. The sequence continues at coordinate 167,746 of JAYJMR010000035.1, forward strand.
TAAAGAAACTTTAGTAGAGAAGAAATTAAAATTATAAAATAATTCGATCCGCGGAATATTAATTTGTAAGTTTTTACTAATGTTCGCTTGCAACAGCTATGCTGCGTGCGTGCGGCGGCGAGGAAGACGTTCGTAGATTACAACGGGCAGTCGTGTTTTTTTTTTTTTTTTTTTTTTTTTTTTTTTTTTTTTTAACTCACAGAAGAGTGTATATATATATACATGTAAAGAAACTTTAGTAGAGAAGAAATTAAAATTATAAAATAATTCGATCCGCGGAATATTAATTTGTAAGTTTTTACTAATGTTCGCTTGCAACAGCTATGCTGCGTGCGTGCGGCGGCGAGGAAGACGTTCGTAGATTACAACGGGCAGTCGTGTTTTTTTTTTTTTTTTTTTTTTTTTTTTTTTTTTTTTTAACTCACAGAAGAGTGTATATATATATACATGTAAAGAAACTTTAGTAGAGAAGAAATTAAAATTATAAAATAATTCGATCCGCGGAATATTAATTTGTAAGTTTTTACTAATGTTCGCTTGCAACAGCTATGCTGCGTGCGTGCGGCGGCGAGGAAGACGTTCGTAGATTACAACGGGCAGTCGTGTTTTTTTTTTTTTTTTTTTTTTTTTTTTTTTTTTTTTTAACTCACAGAAGAGTGTATATATATATACATGTAAAGAAACTTTAGTAGAGAAGAAATTAAAATTATAAAATAATTCGATCCGCGGAATATTAATTTGTAAGTTTTTACTAATGTTCGCTTGCAACAGCTATGCTGCGTGCGTGCGGCGGCGAGGAAGACGTTCGTAGATTACAACGGGCAGTCGTGTTTTTTTTTTTTTTTTTTTTTTTTTTTTTTTTTTTTTTTAACTCACAGAAGAGTGTATATATATATACATGTAAAGAAACTTTAGTAGAGAAGAAATTAAAATTATAAAATAATTCGATCCGCGGAATATTAATTTGTAAGTTTTTACTAATGTTCGCTTGCAACAGCTATGCTGCGTGCGTGCGGCGGCGAGGAAGACGTTCGTAGATTACAACGGGCAGTCGTGTTTTTTTTTTTTTTTTTTTTTTTTTTTTTTTTTTTTTTAACTCACAGAAGAGTGTATATATATATACATGTAAAGAAACTTTAGTAGAGAAGAAATTAAAATTATAAAATAATTCGATCCGCGGAATATTAATTTGTAAGTTTTTACTAATGTTCGCTTGCAACAGCTATGCTGCGTGCGTGCGGCGGCGAGGAAGACGTTCGTAGATTACAACGGGCAGTCGTGTTTTTTTTTTTTTTTTTTTTTTTTTTTTTTTTTTTTTTAACTCACAGAAGAGTGTATATATATATACATGTAAAGAAACTTTAGTAGAGAAGAAATTAAAATTATAAAATAATTCGATCCGCGGAATATTAATTTGTAAGTTTTTACTAATGTTCGCTTGCAACAGCTATGCTGCGTGCGTGCGGCGGCGAGGAAGACGTTCGTAGATTACAACGGGCAGTCGTGTTTTTTTTTTTTTTTTTTTTTTTTTTTTTTTTTTTTTTAACTCACAGAAGAGTGTATATATATATACATGTAAAGAAACTTTAGTAGAGAAGAAATTAAAATTATAAAATAATTCGATCCGCGGAATATTAATTTGTAAGTTTTTACTAATGTTCGCTTGCAACAGCTATGCTGCGTGCGTGCGGCGGCGAGGAAGACGTTCGTAGATTACAACGGGCAGTCGTGTTTTTTTTTTTTTTTTTTTTTTTTTTTTTTTTTTTTTTTAACTCACAGAAGAGTGTATATATATATACATGTAAAGAAACTTTAGTAGAGAAGAAATTAAAATTATAAAATAATTCGATCCGCGGAATATTAATTTGTAAGTTTTTACTAATGTTCGCTTGCAACAGCTATGCTGCGTGCGTGCGGCGGCGAGGAAGACGTTCGTAGATTACAACGGGCAGTCGAGTTTTTTTTTTTTTTTTTTTTTTTTTTTTTTTTTTTTTTAACTCACAGAAGAGTGTATATATATATACATGTAAAGAAACTTTAGTAGAGAAGAAATTAAAATTATAAAATAATTCGATCCGCGGAATATTAATTTGTAAGTTTTTACTAATGTTCGCTTGCAACAGCTATGCTGCGTGCGTGCGGCGGCGAGGAAGACGTTCGTAGATTACAACGGGCAGTCGTGTTTTTTTTTTTTTTTTTTTTTTTTTTTTTTTTTTTTTTAACTCACAGAAGAGTGTATATATATATACATGTAAAGAAACTTTAGTAGAGAAGAAATTAAAATTATAAAATAATTCGATCCGCGGAATATTAATTTGTAAGTTTTTACTAATGTTCGCTTGCAACAGCTATGCTGCGTGCGTGCGGCGGCGAGGAAGACGTTCGTAGATTACAACGGGCAGTCGTGTTTTTTTTTTTTTTTTTTTTTTTTTTTTTTTTTTTTTTTAACTCACAGAAGAGTGTATATATATATACATGTAAAGAAACTTTAGTAGAGAAGAAATTAAAATTATAAAATAATTCGATCCGCGGAATATTAATTTGTAAGTTTTTACTAATGTTCGCTTGCAACAGCTATGCTGCGTGCGTGCGGCGGCGAGGAAGACGTTCGTAGATTACAACGGGCAGTCGTGTTTTTTTTTTTTTTTTTTTTTTTTTTTTTTTAACTCACAGAAGAGTGTATATATATATACATGTAAAGAAACTTTAGTAGAGAAGAAATTAAAATTATAAAATAATTCGATCCGCGGAATATTAATTTGTAAGTTTTTACTAATGTTCGCTTGCAACAGCTATGCTGCGTGCGTGCGGCGGCGAGGAAGACGTTCGTAGATTACAACGGGCAGTCGTGTTTTTTTTTTTTTTTTTTTTTTTTTTTTTTTTTTTTTTAACTCACAGAAGAGTGTATATATATATACATGTAAAGAAACTTTAGTAGAGAAGAAATTAAAATTATAAAATAATTCGATCCGCGGAATATTAATTTGTAAGTTTTTACTAATGTTCGCTTGCAACAGCTATGCTGCGTGCGTGCGGCGGCGAGGAAGACGTTCGTAGATTACAACGGGCAGTCGTGTTTTTTTTTTTTTTTTTTTTTTTTTTTTTTTTTTTTAACTCACAGAAGAGTGTATATATATATACATGTAAAGAAACTTTAGTAGAGAAGAAATTAAAATTATAAAATAATTCGATCCGCGGAATATTAATTTGTAAGTTTTTACTAATGTTCGCTTGCAACAGCTATGCTGCGTGCGTGCGGCGGCGAGGAAGACGTTCGTAGATTACAACGGGCAGTCGTGTTTTTTTTTTTTTTTTTTTTTTTTTTTTTTTTTTTTTAACTCACAGAAGAGTGTATATATATATACATGTAAAGAAACTTTAGTAGAGAAGAAATTAAAATTATAAAATAATTCGATCCGCGGAATATTAATTTGTAAGTTTTTACTAATGTTCGCTTGCAACAGCTATGCTGCGTGCGTGCGGCGGCGAGGAAGACGTTCGTAGATTACAACGGGCAGTCGTGTTTTTTTTTTTTTTTTTTTTTTTTTTTTTTTTTTTTTAACTCACAGAAGAGTGTATATATATATACATGTAAAGAAACTTTAGTAGAGAAGAAATTAAAATTATAAAATAATTCGATCCGCGGAATATTAATTTGTAAGTTTTTACTAATGTTCGCTTGCAACAGCTATGCTGCGTGCGTGCGGCGGCGAGGAAGACGTTCGTAGATTACAACGGGCAGTCGTGTTTTTTTTTTTTTTTTTTTTTTTTTTTTTTTTTTTTTAACTCACAGAAGAGTGTATATATATATACATGTAAAGAAACTTTAGTAGAGAAGAAATTAAAATTATAAAATAATTCGATCCGCGGAATATTAATTTGTAAGTTTTTACTAATGTTCGCTTGCAACAGCTATGCTGCGTGCGTGCGGCGGCGAGGAAGACGTTCGTAGATTACAACGGGCAGTCGTGTTTTTTTTTTTTTTTTTTTTTTTTTTTTTTTTTTTTTAACTCACAGAAGAGTGTATATATATATACATGTAAAGAAACTTTAGTAGAGAAGAAATTAAAATTATAAAATAATTCGATCCGCGGAATATTAATTTGTAAGTTTTTACTAATGTTCGCTTGCAACAGCTATGCTGCGTGCGTGCGGCGGCGAGGAAGACGTTCGTAGATTACAACGGGCAGTCGTGTTTTTTTTTTTTTTTTTTTTTTTTTTTTTTTTTTTTTTAACTCACAGAAGAGTGTATATATATATACATGTAAAGAAACTTTAGTAGAGAAGAAATTAAAATTATAAAATAATTCGATCCGCGGAATATTAATTTGTAAGTTTTTACTAATGTTCGCTTGCAACAGCTATGCTGCGTGCGTGCGGCGGCGAGGAAGACGTTCGTAGATTACAACGGGCAGTCGTGTTTTTTTTTTTTTTTTTTTTTTTTTTTTTTTTTTTTTTTAACTCACAGAAGAGTGTATATATATATACATGTAAAGAAACTTTAGTAGAGAAGAAATTAAAATTATAAAATAATTCGATCCGCGGAATATTAATTTGTAAGTTTTTACTAATGTTCGCTTGCAACAGCTATGCTGCGTGCGTGCGGCGGCGAGGAAGACGTTCGTAGATTACAACGGGCAGTCGTGTTTTTTTTTTTTTTTTTTTTTTTTTTTTTTTTTTTTTTAACTCACAGAAGAGTGTATATATATATACATGTAAAGAAACTTTAGTAGAGAAGAAATTAAAATTATAAAATAATTCGATCCGCGGAATATTAATTTGTAAGTTTTTACTAATGTTCGCTTGCAACAGCTATGCTGCGTGCGTGCGGCGGCGAGGAAGACGTTCGTAGATTACAACGGGCAGTCGTGTTTTTTTTTTTTTTTTTTTTTTTTTTTTTTTTTTTTTTAACTCACAGAAGAGTGTATATATATATACATGTAAAGAAACTTTAGTAGAGAAGAAATTAAAATTATAAAATAATTCGATCCGCGGAATATTAATTTGTAAGTTTTTACTAATGTTCGCTTGCAACAGCTATGCTGCGTGCGTGCGGCGGCGAGGAAGACGTTCGTAGATTACAACGGGCAGTCGTGTTTTTTTTTTTTTTTTTTTTTTTTTTTTTTTTTTTTTAACTCACAGAAGAGTGTATATATATATACATGTAAAGAAACTTTAGTAGAGAAGAAATTAAAATTATAAAATAATTCGATCCGCGGAATATTAATTTGTAAGTTTTTACTAATGTTCGCTTGCAACAGCTATGCTGCGTGCGTGCGGCGGCGAGGAAGACGTTCGTAGATTACAACGGGCAGTCGTGTTTTTTTTTTTTTTTTTTTTTTTTTTTTTTTTTTTTTAACTCACAGAAGAGTGTATATATATATACATGTAAAGAAACTTTAGTAGAGAAGAAATTAAAATTATAAAATAATTCGATCCGCGGAATATTAATTTGTAAGTTTTTACTAATGTTCGCTTGCAACAGCTATGCTGCGTGCGTGCGGCGGCGAGGAAGACGTTCGTAGATTACAACGGGCAGTCGTGTTTTTTTTTTTTTTTTTTTTTTTTTTTTTTTTTTTTTTAACTCACAGAAGAGTGTATATATATATACATGTAAAGAAACTTTAGTAGAGAAGAAATTAAAATTATAAAATAATTCGATCCGCGGAATATTAATTTGTAAGTTTTTACTAATGTTCGCTTGCAACAGCTATGCTGCGTGCGTGCGGCGGCGAGGAAGACGTTCGTAGATTACAACGGGCAGTCGTGTTTTTTTTGTATATATATATACATGTAAAGAAACTTTAGTAGAGAAGAAATTAAAATTATAAAATAATTCGATCCGCGGAATATTAATTTGTAAGTTTTTACTAATGTTCGCTTGCAACAGCTATGCTGCGTGCGTGCGGCGGCGAGGAAGACGTTCGTAGATTACAACGGGCAGTCGTGTTTTTTTTTTTTTTTTTTTTTTTTTTTTTTTTTTTTTTTAACTCACAGAAGAGTGTATATATATATACATGTAAAGAAACTTTAGTAGAGAAGAAATTAAAATTATAAAATAATTCGATCCGCGGAATATTAATTTGTAAGTTTTTACTAATGTTCGCTTGCAACAGCTATGCTGCGTGCGTGCGGCGGCGAGGAAGACGTTCGTAGATTACAACGGGCAGTCGTGTTTTTTTTTTTTTTTTTTTTTTTTTTTTTTTTTTTTAACTCACAGAAGAGTGTATATATATATACATGTAAAGAAACTTTAGTAGAGAAGAAATTAAAATTATAAAATAATTCGATCCGCGGAATATTAATTTGTAAGTTTTTACTAATGTTCGCTTGCAACAGCTATGCTGCGTGCGTGCGGCGGCGAGGAAGACGTTCGTAGATTACAACGGGCAGTCGTGTTTTTTTTTTTTTTTTTTTTTTTTTTTTTTTTTTTTTTTAACTCACAGAAGAGTGTATATATATATACATGTAAAGAAACTTTAGTAGAGAAGAAATTAAAATTATAAAATAATTCGATCCGCGGAATATTAATTTGTAAGTTTTTACTAATGTTCGCTTGCAACAGCTATGCTGCGTGCGTGCGGCGGCGAGGAAGACGTTCGTAGATTACAACGGGCAGTCGTGTTTTTTTTTTTTTTTTTTTTTTTTTTTTTTTTTTTTTTAACTCACAGAAGAGTGTATATATATATACATGTAAAGAAACTTTAGTAGAGAAGAAATTAAAATTATAAAATAATTCGATCCGCGGAATATTAATTTGTAAGTTTTTACTAATGTTCGCTTGCAACAGCTATGCTGCGTGCGTGCGGCGGCGAGGAAGACGTTCGTAGATTACAACGGGCAGTCGTGTTTTTTTTTTTTTTTTTTTTTTTTTTTTTTTTTTTTTAACTCACAGAAGAGTGTATATATATATACATGTAAAGAAACTTTAGTAGAGAAGAAATTAAAATTATAAAATAATTCGATCCGCGGAATATTAATTTGTAAGTTTTTACTAATGTTCGCTTGCAACAGCTATGCTGCGTGCGTGCGGCGGCGAGGAAGACGTTCGTAGATTACAACGGGCAGTCGTGTTTTTTTTTTTTTTTTTTTTTTTTTTTTTTTTTTTAACTCACAGAAGAGTGTATATATATATACATGTAAAGAAACTTTAGTAGAGAAGAAATTAAAATTATAAAATAATTCGATCCGCGGAATATTAATTTGTAAGTTTTTACTAATGTTCGCTTGCAACAGCTATGCTGCGTGCGTGCGGCGGCGAGGAAGACGTTCGTAGATTACAACGGGCAGTCGTGTTTTTTTTTTTTTTTTTTTTTTTTTTTTTTTTTTTTTTAACTCACAGAAGAGTGTATATATATATACATGTAAAGAAACTTTAGTAGAGAAGAAATTAAAATTATAAAATAATTCGATCCGCGGAATATTAATTTGTAAGTTTTTACTAATGTTCGCTTGCAACAGCTATGCTGCGTGCGTGCGGCGGCGAGGAAGACGTTCGTAGATTACAACGGGCAGTCGTGTTTTTTTTTTTTTTTTTTTTTTTTTTTTTTTTTTTTTTTAACTCACAGAAGAGTGTATATATATATACATGTAAAGAAACTTTAGTAGAGAAGAAATTAAAATTATAAAATAATTCGATCCGCGGAATATTAATTTGTAAGTTTTTACTAATGTTCGCTTGCAACAGCTATGCTGCGTGCGTGCGGCGGCGAGGAAGACGTTCGTAGATTACAACGGGCAGTCGTGTTTTTTTTTTTTTTTTTTTTTTTTTTTTTTTTTTTTTTAACTCACAGAAGAGTGTATATATATATACATGTAAAGAAACTTTAGTAGAGAAGAAATTAAAATTATAAAATAATTCGATCCGCGGAATATTAATTTGTAAGTTTTTACTAATGTTCGCTTGCAACAGCTATGCTGCGTGCGTGCGGCGGCGAGGAAGACGTTCGTAGATTACAACGGGCAGTCGTGTTTTTTTTTTTTTTTTTTTTTTTTTTTTTTTTTTTTTAACTCACAGAAGAGTGTATATATATATACATGTAAAGAAACTTTAGTAGAGAAGAAATTAAAATTATAAAATAATTCGATCCGCGGAATATTAATTTGTAAGTTTTTACTAATGTTCGCTTGCAACAGCTATGCTGCGTGCGTGCGGCGGCGAGGAAGACGTTCGTAGATTACAACGGGCAGTCGTGTTTTTTTTTTTTTTTTTTTTTTTTTTTTTTTTTTTTTTTAACTCACAGAAGAGTGTATATATATATACATGTAAAGAAACTTTAGTAGAGAAGAAATTAAAATTATAAAATAATTCGATCCGCGGAATATTAATTTGTAAGTTTTTACTAATGTTCGCTTGCAACAGCTATGCTGCGTGCGTGCGGCGGCGAGGAAGACGTTCGTAGATTACAACGGGCAGTCGTGTTTTTTTTTTTTTTTTTTTTTTTTTTTTTTTTTTTTTTTTAACTCACAGAAGAGTGTATATATATATACATGTAAAGAAACTTTAGTAGAGAAGAAATTAAAATTATAAAATAATTCGATCCGCGGAATATTAATTTGTAAGTTTTTACTAATGTTCGCTTGCAACAGCTATGCTGCGTGCGTGCGGCGGCGAGGAAGACGTTCGTAGATTACAACGGGCAGTCGTGTTTTTTTTTTTTTTTTTTTTTTTTTTTTTTTTTTTTTTTTAACTCACAGAAGAGTGTATATATATATACATGTAAAGAAACTTTAGTAGAGAAGAAATTAAAATTATAAAATAATTCGATCCGCGGAATATTAATTTGTAAGTTTTTACTAATGTTCGCTTGCAACAGCTATGCTGCGTGCGTGCGGCGGCGAGGAAGACGTTCGTAGATTACAACGGGCAGTCGTGTTTTTTTTTTTTTTTTTTTTTTTTTTTTTTTTTTTTTTAACTCACAGAAGAGTGTATATATATATACATGTAAAGAAACTTTAGTAGAGAAGAAATTAAAATTATAAAATAATTCGATCCGCGGAATATTAATTTGTAAGTTTTTACTAATGTTCGCTTGCAACAGCTATGCTGCGTGCGTGCGGCGGCGAGGAAGACGTTCGTAGATTACAACGGGCAGTCGTGTTTTTTTTTTTTTTTTTTTTTTTTTTTTTTTTTTTTTTTAACTCACAGAAGAGTGTATATATATATACATGTAAAGAAACTTTAGTAGAGAAGAAATTAAAATTATAAAATAATTCGATCCGCGGAATATTAATTTGTAAGTTTTTACTAATGTTCGCTTGCAACAGCTATGCTGCGTGCGTGCGGCGGCGAGGAAGACGTTCGTAGATTACAACGGGCAGTCGTGTTTTTTTTTTTTTTTTTTTTTTTTTTTTTTTTTTTTTTTAACTCACAGAAGAGTGTATATATATATACATGTAAAGAAACTTTAGTAGAGAAGAAATTAAAATTATAAAATAATTCGATCCGCGGAATATTAATTTGTAAGTTTTTACTAATGTTCGCTTGCAACAGCTATGCTGCGTGCGTGCGGCGGCGAGGAAGACGTTCGTAGATTACAACGGGCAGTCGTGTTTTTTTTTTTTTTTTTTTTTTTTTTTTTTTTTTTTAACTCACAGAAGAGTGTATATATATATACATGTAAAGAAACTTTAGTAGAGAAGAAATTAAAATTATAAAATAATTCGATCCGCGGAATATTAATTTGTAAGTTTTTACTAATGTTCGCTTGCAACAGCTATGCTGCGTGCGTGCGGCGGCGAGGAAGACGTTCGTAGATTACAACGGGCAGTCGTGTTTTTTTTTTTTTTTTTTTTTTTTTTTTTTTTTTTTTTTAACTCACAGAAGAGTGTATATATATATACATGTAAAGAAACTTTAGTAGAGAAGAAATTAAAATTATAAAATAATTCGATCCGCGGAATATTAATTTGTAAGTTTTTACTAATGTTCGCTTGCAACAGCTATGCTGCGTGCGTGCGGCGGCGAGGAAGACGTTCGTAGATTACAACGGGCAGTCGTGTTTTTTTTTTTTTTTTTTTTTTTTTTTTTTTTTTTTTTTAACTCACAGAAGAGTGTATATATATATACATGTAAAGAAACTTTAGTAGAGAAGAAATTAAAATTATAAAATAATTCGATCCGCGGAATATTAATTTGTAAGTTTTTACTAATGTTCGCTTGCAACAGCTATGCTGCGTGCGTGCGGCGGCGAGGAAGACGTTCGTAGATTACAACGGGCAGTCGTGTTTTTTTTTTTTTTTTTTTTTTTTTTTTTTTTTTTTTTTTAACTCACAGAAGAGTGTATATATATATACATGTAAAGAAACTTTAGTAGAGAAGAAATTAAAATTATAAAATAATTCGATCCGCGGAATATTAATTTGTAAGTTTTTACTAATGTTCGCTTGCAACAGCTATGCTGCGTGCGTGCGGCGGCGAGGAAGACGTTCGTAGATTACAACGGGCAGTCGTGTTTTTTTTTTTTTTTTTTTTTTTTTTTTTTTTTTTTTTTTAACTCACAGAAGAGTGTATATATATATACATGTAAAGAAACTTTAGTAGAGAAGAAATTAAAATTATAAAATAATTCGATCCGCGGAATATTAATTTGTAAGTTTTTACTAATGTTCGCTTGCAACAGCTATGCTGCGTGCGTGCGGCGGCGAGGAAGACGTTCGTAGATTACAACGGGCAGTCGTGTTTTTTTTTTTTTTTTTTTTTTTTTTTTTTTTTTTTTTAACTCACAGAAGAGTGTATATATATATACATGTAAAGAAACTTTAGTAGAGAAGAAATTAAAATTATAAAATAATTCGATCCGCGGAATATTAATTTGTAAGTTTTTACTAATGTTCGCTTGCAACAGCTATGCTGCGTGCGTGCGGCGGCGAGGAAGACGTTCGTAGATTACAACGGGCAGTCGTGTTTTTTTTTTTTTTTTTTTTTTTTTTTTAACTCACAGAAGAGTGTATATATATATACATGTAAAGAAACTTTAGTAGAGAAGAAATTAAAATTATAAAATAATTCGATCCGCGGAATATTAATTTGTAAGTTTTTACTAATGTTCGCTTGCAACAGCTATGCTGCGTGCGTGCGGCGGCGAGGAAGACGTTCGTAGATTACAACGGGCAGTCGTGTTTTTTTTTTTTTTTTTTTTTTTTTTTTTTTTTTTTTTTTTTTAACTCACAGAAGAGTGTATATATATATACATGTAAAGAAACTTTAGTAGAGAAGAAATTAAAATTATAAAATAATTCGATCCGCGGAATATTAATTTGTAAGTTTTTACTAATGTTCGCTTGCAACAGCTATGCTGCGTGCGTGCGGCGGCGAGGAAGACGTTCGTAGATTACAACGGGCAGTCGTGTTTTTTTTTTTTTTTTTTTTTTTTTTAACTCACAGAAGAGTGTATATATATATACATGTAAAGAAACTTTAGTAGAGAAGAAATTAAAATTATAAAATAATTCGATCCGCGGAATATTAATTTGTAAGTTTTTACTAATGTTCGCTTGCAACAGCTATGCTGCGTGCGTGCGGCGGCGAGGAAGACGTTCGTAGATTACAACGGGCAGTCGTGTTTTTTTTTTTTTTTTTTTTTTTTTTTTTTTTTTTTTTTTTTTTTTTAACTCACAGAAGAGTGTATATATATATACATGTAAAGAAACTTTAGTAGAGAAGAAATTAAAATTATAAAATAATTCGATCCGCGGAATATTAATTTGAAAGTTTTTACTAATGTTCGCTTGCAACAGCTATGCTGCGTGCGTGCGGCGGCGAGGAAGACGTTCGTAGATTACAACGGGCAGTCGTGTTTTTTTTTTTTTTTTTTTTTTTTTTTTTTTTTTTTTTTTTAACTCACAGAAGAGTGTATATATATATACATGTAAAGAAACTTTAGTAGAGAAGAAATTAAAATTATAAAATAATTCGATCCGCGGAATATTAATTTGTAAGTTTTTACTAATGTTCGCTTGCAACAGCTATGCTGCGTGCGTGCGGCGGCGAGGAAGACGTTCGTAGATTACAACGGGCAGTCGTGTTTTTTTTTTTTTTTTTTTTTTTTTTTTTTTTTTTTTTTTAACTCACAGAAGAGTGTATATATATATACATGTAAAGAAACTTTAGTAGAGAAGAAATTAAAATTATAAAATAATTCGATCCGCGGAATATTAATTTGTAAGTTTTTACTAATGTTCGCTTGCAACAGCTATGCTGCGTGCGTGCGGCGGCGAGGAAGACGTTCGTAGATTACAACGGGCAGTCGTGTTTTTTTTTTTTTTTTTTTTTTTTTTTTTTTTTTTTTTTTTTTAACTCACAGAAGAGTGTATATATATATACATGTAAAGAAACTTTAGTAGAGAAGAAATTAAAATTATAAAATAATTTGATCCGCGGAATATTAATTTGTAAGTTTTTACTAATGTTCGCTTGCAACAGCTATGCTGCGTGCGTGCGGCGGCGAGGAAGACGTTCGTAGATTACAACGGGCAGTCGTGTTTTTTTTTTTTTTTTTTTTTTTTTTTTTTTTTTTTTTTTTTTTAACTCACAGAAGAGTGTATATATATATACATGTAAAGAAACTTTAGTAGAGAAGAAATTAAAATTATAAAATAATTCGATCCGCGGAATATTAATTTGTAAGTTTTTACTAATGTTCGCTTGCAACAGCTATGCTGCGTGCGTGCGGCGGCGAGGAAGACGTTCGTAGATTACAACGGGCAGTCGTGTTTTTTTTTTTTTTTTTTTTTTTTTTTTTTTTTTTTTTTAACTCACAGAAGAGTGTATATATATATACATGTAAAGAAACTTTAGTAGAGAAGAAATTAAAATTATAAAATAATTCGATCCGCGGAATATTAATTTGTAAGTTTTTACTAATGTTCGCTTGCAACAGCTATGCTGCGTGCGTGCGGCGGCGAGGAAGACGTTCGTAGATTACAACGGGCAGTCGTGTTTTTTTTTTTTTTTTTTTTTTTTTTTTTTTTTTTTTTTTAACTCACAGAAGAGTGTATATATATATACATGTAAAGAAACTTTAGTAGAGAAGAAATTAAAATTATAAAATAATTCGATCCGCGGAATATTAATTTGTAAGTTTTTACTAATGTTCGCTTGCAACAGCTATGCTGCGTGCGTGCGGCGGCGAGGAAGACGTTCGTAGATTACAACGGGCAGTCGTGTTTTTTTTTTTTTTTTTTTTTTTTTTTTTTTTTTTTTTTTTTAACTCACAGAAGAGTGTATATATATATACATGTAAAGAAACTTTAGTAGAGAAGAAATTAAAATTATAAAATAATTCGATCCGCGGAATATTAATTTGTAAGTTTTTACTAATGTTCGCTTGCAACAGCTATGCTGCGTGCGTGCGGCGGCGAGGAAGACGTTCGTAGATTACAACGGGCAGTCGTGTTTTTTTTTTTTTTTTTTTTTTTTTTTTTTTTTTTTTTTTTTAACTCACAGAAGAGTGTATATATATATACATGTAAAGAAACTTTAGTAGAGAAGAAATTAAAATTATAAAATAATTCGATCCGCGGAATATTAATTTGTAAGTTTTTACTAATGTTCGCTTGCAACAGCTATGCTGCGTGCGTGCGGCGGCGAGGAAGACGTTCGTAGATTACAACGGGCAGTCGTGTTTTTTTTTTTTTTTTTTTTTTTTTTTTTTTTATTTTTTTTTAACTCACAGAAGAGTGTATATATATATACATGTAAAGAAACTTTAGTAGAGAAGAAATTAAAATTATAAAATAATTCGATCCGCGGAATATTAATTTGTAAGTTTTTACTAATGTTCGCTTGCAACAGCTATGCTGCGTGCGTGCGGCGGCGAGGAAGACGTTCGTAGATTACAACGGGCAGTCGTGTTTTTTTTTTTTTTTTTTTTTTTTTTTTTTTTTTTTTTTTAACTCACAGAAGAGTGTATATATATATACATGTAAAGAAACTTTAGTAGAGAAGAAATTAAAATTATAAAATAATTCGATCCGCGGAATATTAATTTGTAAGTTTTTACTAATGTTCGCTTGCAACAGCTATGCTGCGTGCGTGCGGCGGCGAGGAAGACGTTCGTAGATTACAACGGGCAGTCGTGTTTTTTTTTTTTTTTTTTTTTTTTTTTTTTTTTTTTTTTTTAACTCACAGAAGAGTGTATATATATATACATGTAAAGAAACTTTAGTAGAGAAGAAATTAAAATTATAAAATAATTCGATCCGCGGAATATTAATTTGTAAGTTTTTACTAATGTTCGCTTGCAACAGCTATGCTGCGTGCGTGCGGCGGCGAGGAAGACGTTCGTAGATTACAACGGGCAGTCGTGTTTTTTTTTTTTTTTTTTTTTTTTTTTTTTTTTTTTTTTTAACTCACAGAAGAGTGTATATATATATACATGTAAAGAAACTTTAGTAGAGAAGAAATTAAAATTATAAAATAATTCGATCCGCGGAATATTAATTTGTAAGTTTTTACTAATGTTCGCTTGCAACAGCTATGCTGCGTGCGTGCGGCGGCGAGGAAGACGTTCGTAGATTACAACGGGCAGTCGTGTTTTTTTTTTTTTTTTTTTTTTTTTTTTTTTTTTTTTTTTTAACTCACAGAAGAGTGTATATATATATACATGTAAAGAAACTTTAGTAGAGAAGAAATTAAAATTATAAAATAATTCGATCCGCGGAATATTAATTTGTAAGTTTTTACTAATGTTCGCTTGCAACAGCTATGCTGCGTGCGTGCGGCGGCGAGGAAGACGTTCGTAGATTACAACGGGCAGTCGTGTTTTTTTTTTTTTTTTTTTTTTTTTTTTTTTTTTTTTTTTTTTAACTCACAGAAGAGTGTATATATATATACATGTAAAGAAACTTTAGTAGAGAAGAAATTAAAATTATAAAATAATTCGATCCGCGGAATATTAATTTAAGTTTTTACTAATGTTCGCTTGCAACAGCTATGCTGCGTGCGTGCGGCGGCGAGGAAGACGTTCGTAGATTACAACGGGCAGTCGTGTTTTTTTTTTTTTTTTTTTTTTTTTTTTTTTTTTTTTTAACTCACAGAAGAGTGTATATATATATACATGTAAAGAAACTTTAGTAGAGAAGAAATTAAAATTATAAAATAATTCGATCCGCGGAATATTAATTTGTAAGTTTTTACTAATGTTCGCTTGCAACAGCTATGCTGCGTGCGTGCGGCGGCGAGGAAGACGTTCGTAGATTACAACGGGCAGTCGTGTTTTTTTTTTTTTTTTTTTTTTTTAACTCACAGAAGAGTGTATATATATATACATGTAAAGAAACTTTAGTAGAGAAGAAATTAAAATTATAAAATAATTCGATCCGCGGAATATTAATTTGTAAGTTTTTACTAATGTTCGCTTGCAACAGCTATGCTGCGTGCGTGCGGCGGCGAGGAAGACGTTCGTAGATTACAACGGGCAGTCGTGTTTTGCGATGGCCGCCCAAGAGGCGCTCTGCTAGGTGGAATAAACGTATATTGCATACATTGTTTATAAATGTATATCGAAATCCAGACGTCGGTATTTTACGTCTAAATTATAATAAAACCGAGATAGATTTATGGGAAAGTGACAGAATTAAAAGAGGCTTTAACGGCAACGAACCCCTGTTTTCAATATAGCTACGCAGTTTCCGTCAACAACGAATATTAATTACACTTCCTTTGAGCCGAAAGAAATGAGCGGAAAAAGTACGATGTTTTGAATACATATGTATCAGATACATATTCGTAAAAGGCGCGTTATCCTATCGTACTTGCGTGCGTGCGTGCGGCGGCGACGACGACGTTCGCGAAATACAAAAGATATATAGGGAGCGTGGTCCAGCTGGTGGCCACGGACAACGGCTTCTCCCGGAAAATTACTTGTACTCGCTGGTGCCCGGTCCTGCCTGCGAGAAGATGATTGCCGAGAGAGGTGAATCCTGTACTGGATGCGAAATCGCAGTTATTTCAAAATTTACCTGCCTTCCAACTCAATATTTGATACGTCAGAATGTTAAACTTCTTTCTTTGTTTGAATTTCAATAAGGTGGGCCGATCCCGGCGATACTGCAAAGCCGGGCCAACCCGTGACAGATGTGGAGCAAGCTCCTAACACTCCGTCATTTTCCAAAAATGAGTTTAATATTCTGGTGGTGCGATGCACCACGTATCAGATATTAAGCTGATAAGAACAGACTTAAAACTATCAATCGGTATGTTCTTCAGCTTCTACTACAAACTAATACTACAGTTAAAATCGTAATTGTAAAATTTTAAGGACAGTGATGCCTCTGTCAGTATTGCCGAACGCCCGACAGGTGTTCGGCGTATATGTCTCTTGACCAACGTATGCAGTCTGACACACATAGAATAGACAATAGTTTTCCGTATTTCCTGGAGCATAACTCTCGCAGGAACGTGTCATTTTTCGGGTCCCATGACCCTAGTGCACCAACAATAAAGGGGATTATTTCCACCTTGTCGTAGGTTCTGCCGAGGCTTTGTTTGAGGTCCTTGTACCTTTCCTCCTTCCGTGCCCTTGCGTCGTCGAAAGCGCTTGGGTGGTTTTCGAACACAATCGTGACGTCTACGATGAACGCCGTTCGCTGTTTAACTAGAAGGAGGTCAGGTCGTAGTAGGCTGCCTTCAGCCACCGGTCTATTTTCAGCGATTAGCCGGATTTTACCGGTTGCTGCTGCTTTGATCCTTTCCACTATGGCGTTGTGTCGCAGGAGGATAGCTCTGTTATGCGCCGGGCAGTGGTTCGTTACGTGCGGTAGTGTTTCATCCCTGATATTACAGCGCCGGCATGTCTTTGGGCCTTCGTTAAACCGGTATCCGTTTAGTGGGACAAGTCCTAGCCTCGCCCGGTGAATAAAGCGCCAGTCGGCGAACCTCGTGTATCTGCCTGTTAGGAGAAAGTGGCTGCTCGTGCGGCTAAGGGCGATGGTTTCGCACACTTTCCCCTGGTGTGGGGCCTCATGTAGAGTTCTTATATGTCGCGCTTGGTGTGCATTCCGGAGGGTCCGGCAAACTAGGTTCCTGTGTCTGCTGTAGAGGACGATGTTTTCTATCGTGATCCGAATGTCAGGTCCGGTTGCCCATTCACATTTGAGGAACCTAGTTGCCGTTCTCGCCCGGGTCCATGTGTTTTTTCTTTTGTTCGTTGTATCCCTGAATATTCCGTCTTGTGCTCCGTTCAAGTACGAGTCTGTTGTCCGGTCGCTTGCATCTTGCCCCGTTCTGTCTTTTATTGTGTTCTTGAGGTCTTCGATTGCCAGTGACCTAATGACGGGGTCGGGGGATGTTAAGAGCTTGTAGGCCCCGTCGACCGCCATTATGTCACAATCAATTCCGGACTCTGGAATTCCCAGGCAGCCGGATTGCCTAGACCCGTAGATGTAATGATTTGAGGCGCGGGACGGAACGTTTAACGTGCGTTTTATCAGAGGGCGTATGTAGTTATCTAGTTTTTTCCAATCGCCCTTTGTTAATGCGCCAGTCCTCAGGGCGAATTGGGTTATGGGGAAAAAGAACGATTTTATGGCGTCGAGACGTTGCCATGGGGCGAGGCTGGATGTTAGAATCGCCTCTGCCGTTTCTATGTAATTCCGCAGTGTCGACCAGTCGGATATAATGTTGTGCCCAAAGGGTTTTCCAAGGAAGGTAACTGGTTCATGGGAGTTGACTGTGCTTATGTTTTCTCCTTCCAGTGTGATATTCGTCGCCCGACAGCCTACTGGGCTAGCTCCGCTGAAGTGCATTGCTCTGCATTTGTGGGCGTTAAACTTTAGGTTTATTGTTTTTGCCGCTGTTGTTATTGAGTTTATCCGGTTTTGGAGTGTGCAGGGGTCCTTGGCAATTAGGCAGATGTCGTCTGCAAACGCTAGAACGGCGTGTGCCGCCGCATTTTGATCTTGTTCGGCCTTTTGTAGGAGCGGGTTTACCGCTAGGTTAAAGAGCATCCCACTTAGAGGGCACCCCTGCCTCACCCCTGATTGGACAGGTATGGGTTCCGTTTCGCCGTCTTCGAGGACTATGGTGGTAGTGCTGTCTGTATAGATGTCGTTAATTATCGCCGTGATTTCTTCTCCCGCGTGCCCGTGCCGAAGAGCAGCAGTGATCGCCTCATGGGGGATGGTGCCGAATGCATTGCATATGTCTAACCATGCAATGCAGATGTCTGAATGTGTTCTCTTTGCTGTTTCCAGGTAGTTGGTTAGGGCATAGTGGTGTTCAAACACGCCGTCGTACGGGAGGAACCCTTTCTGCGAATGTGAGAGGACCGCGTGCTTCGTGACCCAGGCTTTGATTCTGTTGGTTAATAGGCCCGCGTATAATTTATATACAGTCCTTAGCAGCGAGATAGGCCTGTAGTTAGTGACTTCGTTTGGATTTCCGTTTTTGTGAATTAATACAGTCCTGGCCGATTTCCAGGCTTGCGGGATTTTCCTGTATTTCGCGCAGATGTTAAATATTATTGCCAGGAGTTTGCCCTCTGGGTCGACCGATCGCCAATGGCTGTATGACAGCCTGTCATCTCCTGGGGCGGTGTTTTCGCATCGTTTCAGTTTATTTTCCACTTCTTTGGCTGAAAATCCTCCTGTCATTACCGGGCTTCGCGGCTGTGGGTGTTCGTCGGCGAATATCTCGCTGTCACATGACGTCCGGCTCCATGTTTCGCTAAAATGCCTCTTAACTGTTTCGGCCTCTAGGGGGCATTTCTGGCCTTCGCCTTCCAGGATGAGTCTGACTGCTCGGCGTCTGTTTCGCCTGTATAATTTTTGGATGAACTCGCAGTCGGTTATGTCTGCTTGTCTCACTTTCCTTGGCGTGTTTGTGGGCTGCGGTAGGTTTACAGCCTCTTGTACTTTTTTGGTCACTGATTCCAGGACGTCCGAGAATAGTGACCATTTTTCGTTGCTTGCGTCCTCTGATAGTAGAGTTCTAAGTATTCTTCGGTATGATTGGACTTGGCTTAATTCTTCTTCCTCGTCATCATCGTCTCCACTGTCAGGCGGGGCTGGCTCAGGGTTAGGTTCCTCCGCTTGAAGGGAGGCCTTGTGATGGGCTGGGGGTGGCTGGTGAGTCGGCAGCGGGTTGTGGGACTGGCGGCTTTCCGTGAGGGATCGCATGGCGTGGGCGGCAATGTGGTTCTGCAGGCCTCTCTTTGTGGTAAATGACTGCGGGCATCTATCACATAGGAATTCTGCTGTCTCATGTGGTGTTGGATTTCCTTGTGTGGTGTTCGTGTCCTGTACTGCGCCTGGACACGTATGTGCTGTGGGCCTAAGTCCAAGTTGTTTCCCACACGTCTTGCATACGTTAACGTCTTTTGTGGTCATGACGTTATGCTCTCTGTTTAAGTGTCTTTTTAATGACTGTTTAGTCGTGGCCCAATTGGTGGCCTTAAATACACGCTGGCAGCCGTCCTCCGTGCATTCAGCGTGGTTTAGGGGCGGAAATCTGATAAGTAAGATGTCATCTATGCGGGCGATTGAGTTTGTACTTTCGTAGAAAGTTTTCGTGATTTCTTCTATGTTGTGTTCTGCCATTATTGGTCTTCTATTATTGGCATTGATGGGCCAGCGCTTTTCAGCTTTTTGCTTATGTCCTGTGGTGCTGCCGGGGCTTTTGCTTTCACCGCAGCTTTCGTTCTCCTTTTTCTTTTGGGCTGAGATTCGCTTCCTTTCTCGTCCGAGGAGCTGTCACTCACTATGTTTGTTTGTGTTTCCATTTCCTCAGGAGGATTTGCGTTTTTTCTCTCCTTGGCTGGTGGCGCTGTTGGTGTTTTAAATTCCGCGATCAATTCCTCTAGTATTTGTCCATTCTCATCTTCTTTGGCGGTAGTGGTGGTTTTGTCTGTCTCCATCGGGTCAACTTCGTCCCTCTCATTGGCGGGGATTTGTAGTTTATTTTTCTGCTTTTTATCGGGGCGGGCTATTTCTGGAAATTTTATCGTTGACTCAATCCCAATTTTGTTGGCTGGACAGTCTTTCCCACGGTGGTCAGCCGAGCCACACCATTTGCACCCCATTGTGCAGTCTTCACTGACGTGTCCCTTATTTTTGCAATTAAAACACTGCCTCTCAGGGCAGGCTCCTGCAACGTGGTCCAGCGCCTGGCATAGGCGGCACCGTCTTTCCATCCCTTGGTAAGTAATGTTGATTTTAACGGCCCCTATAAATATAGCGCTGGGGATCTTGTCCCCTTTCACGTATCCGAACATTTTCCCCGTCTGGAACCCGAAATTGTCAGTTATGTCGCCAACGTGCAATATTTCGCAATGTTCTGCAAGTTTGGCTTTAATGGTAGCCGCATCTATCATTATGGATGGGTTATATATCCATATTTTGGTGTTTCTGGGTACGAAAGCGGTGACTTTAAATTCTGTTTCGTCGACTAAAAATGGTGACTTTCGAATTAATTTATCAACTAACGTTGGTGAGGCCAGGACAACATGTATCTCGTTATTTACTTGTCTCATAGCCGTAATATCGGCTACTGTTGCGTCTATATTACGGCTGAGGCTATTGGCGAAGCTTTTCTTAATTTCGTCCGTGATCATTTGCGTTCCGATGGTAGGGGTGCACTTTACAGCGCGCCGCCTATCATATCCTACATTGCTCGTAGGCGTGAGGTTCAGAGCATTTCTGGCAGCGATTGCCGCAAACGAGGTTTTCGGTTGGATGTTTGGTCCAGGGTCTTCCCTGGCATCCGAATTCATGATGGGGCTGGCCGACTGGCCGGTCCCTTCCATGTTTGGCACGTGGGTTCAAGGGATTTGGGGTTGACAAATCCCCAACCACAAGTACGACCCCGAAGGGCTGGTTTCACCCACGCGACACTTGTGGTTTTCGCCCTCCTCTCTTATCTATCGCTAGTGAACTAGCGAAATTGCCCAGAGGCCACGATGGGACGTGAGAGGTAGGACTTGCTAATAGAGCTGTCACAGACAGACGGCGTTTCCTGATTGTCAATCAGGGCCTTTATTAGCCTTTGGTCTCGCCGGAAAAGGGTAAAGCGTAAAGCAAGTTGCTTACGCGACAATGACTTGTCGGCCTTGGCTGATTCGCCAAGGAACAAGACGAAACAAGAATCAATAGACAAGTTGATGTAAAAACGAAAGTCGTGAGCTTTGTGATCTTTGGCTGATTCGCCAAAGTACAAAGTCAAGATAAAACCAAGCAAAGCAGAATGCAACAAGTCAACAGCAACGATAGGGCTGTTGGATAATAAGCACACTAGACTTTCAGTGTGACTTACACTGGAGTTCAAGTTGCTTACGTGACAAAGACTTGTCGGCCTTGGCTAATTCGCCAAGGAACAAGACGAAATGAAAAAACAAGGAACAAAGTTTAAAGAAAAACGAAAAACGTGAGCTTTGTGGTTTTTGGCTGATTCGCCAAAGTACAAAGTCACAACAAAACGAGGCAAAATGCCACAACAAGTGAAGAGAAACGATAAGGTTATTGGGTAGTAAGTACACTAGACTTCTGGTGCGACTTACACTGGAGGAGTGGAGCAGGGCTTATATGGCCCGGCCTGGATAAGGGGAATGTGAGAGGTAAGATTTTAGGGCGGGATAATTCAAGAACGGTGGGTGGTAGGGGTATGAAATTTGGTAGGTTTGGCGAGGATTAATAAGGTGGAGGAAATGCAGCAGTTAAGCTCGCTCTAGGAGCGCCGTTAACCGAAAAAACGGTTAAAGTGTTCTCTCCTGCTGCGGAAGTGCGACACTCAAGCTCGTACAAGTACGCCACTGTCTATAAGACAGATGTGTTCTCTTGTGTCACGGATAATGAAAAGGGATAGATATAGATACAACGAATGTTCAGAACAGTTGGAAAGACCAAGTAACTACACTTTGATCTTAGCCAAAAGGCCGAGAAGCGATAAAGATTCCTCGATCGGGACGGTCTTTTATTCCGGACACCATTGTAATCAACGGGGAGCATTGTTAAATGTTTCTGCGGCAATACGTCGAAACACGCGGTCCCCGCGAAACGCCTGAAATCCTGATCGGAAAGTGAGGTCAACCGTCGAATGCTTAAATATCGCGGGAAAGGAAACAATTGGCTTCAAAGATAAAAATATTTGAAATGTATCAACAGTTTTATTGTTACAGTACGTCCCCACCTAGCGGCACTTACCTGCACTCGCTGCAGGGTGATACGTAAATGTAAGAGAAAAAAATTAAATTCCTCACGTAAACACACGAGTTCCGTCAAATTGAGCAAAAAAGAAATGACGTCGTCTAAGAAACGAATAGACAGTCAGAGTTCGGTGCGAATTAAGTGGAATTGATAACGGTTACAATTTTTCACGTTGACGTTTCCATTGTTACGCGGTCTTTGTAAACAAAGTTAATATTTGTCTTTAAACAGTACGCGCTCACATGTACGCGACATTTAAAAATTTTCCCCATTTTTTAAATATATATTTATTTATTTAAATATATATAGAAGTAAAAAAAAATGGTGGATTTTTTTTTTTTTTTTTTTTTTTTTTTTTTTTTTTTTTTAACTCACAGAAGAGTGTATATATATATACATGTAAAGAAACTTTAGTAGAGAAGAAATTAAAATTATAAAATAATTCGATCCGCGGAATATTAATTTGTAAGTTTTTACTAATGTTCGCTTGCAACAGCTATGCTGCGTGCGTGCGGCGGCGAGGAAGACGTTCGTAGATTACAACGGGCAGTCGTGTTTTTTTTTTTTTTTTTTTTTTTTTTTTTTTTTTTTTTTTTAACTCACAGAAGAGTGTATATATATATACATGTAAAGAAACTTTAGTAGAGAAGAAATTAAAATTATAAAATAATTCGATCCGCGGAATATTAATTTGTAAGTTTTTACTAATGTTCGCTTGCAACAGCTATGCTGCGTGCGTGCGGCGGCGAGGAAGACGTTCGTAGATTACAACGGGCAGTCGTGTTTTTTTTTTTTTTTTTTTTTTTTTTTTTTTTTTTTTTTTTTAACTCACAGAAGAGTGTATATATATATACATGTAAAGAAACTTTAGTAGAGAAGAAATTAAAATTATAAAATAATTCGATCCGCGGAATATTAATTTGTAAGTTTTTACTAATGTTCGCTTGCAACAGCTATGCTGCGTGCGTGCGGCGGCGAGGAAGACGTTCGTAGATTACAACGGGCAGTCGTGTTTTTTTTTTTTTTTTTTTTTTTTTTTTTTTTTTTTTTTTTTAACTCACAGAAGAGTGTATATATATATACATGTAAAGAAACTTTAGTAGAGAAGAAATTAAAATTATAAAATAATTCGATCCGCGGAATATTAATTTGTAAGTTTTTACTAATGTTCGCTTGCAACAGCTATGCTGCGTGCGTGCGGCGGCGAGGAAGACGTTCGTAGATTACAACGGGCAGTCGTGTTTTTTTTTTTTTTTTTTTTTTTTTTTTTTTTTTTTTAACTCACAGAAGAGTGTATATATATATACATGTAAAGAAACTTTGGTAGAGAAGAAATTAAAATTATAAAATAATTCGATCCGCGGAATATTAATTTGTAAGTTTTTACTAATGTTCGCTTGCAACAGCTATGCTGCGTGCGTGCGGCGGCGAGGAAGACGTTCGTAGATTACAACGGGCAGTCGTGTTTTTTTTTTTTTTTTTTTTTTTTTTTTTTTTTTTTTAACTCACAGAAGAGTGTATATATATATACATGTAAAGAAACTTTAGTAGAGAAGAAATTAAAATTATAAAATAATTCGATCCGCGGAATATTAATTTGTAAGTTTTTACTAATGTTCGCTTGCAACAGCTATGCTGCGTGCGTGCGGCGGCGAGGAAGACGTTCGTAGATTACAACGGGCAGTCGTGTTTTTTTTTTTTTTTTTTTTTTTTTAACTCACAGAAGAGTGTATATATATATACATGTAAAGAAACTTTAGTAGAGAAGAAATTAAAATTATAAAATAATTCGATCCGCGGAATATTAATTTGTAAGTTTTTACTAATGTTCGCTTGCAACAGCTATGCTGCGTGCGTGCGGCGGCGAGGAAGACGTTCGTAGATTACAACGGGCAGTCGTGTTTTTTTTTTTTTTTTTTTTTTTTTTTTTTTTTTTTTTTTTTTAACTCACAGAAGAGTGTATATATATATACATGTAAAGAAACTTTAGTAGAGAAGAAATTAAAATTATAAAATAATTCGATCCGCGGAATATTAATTTGTAAGTTTTTACTAATGTTCGCTTGCAACAGCTATGCTGCGTGCGTGCGGCGGCGAGGAAGACGTTCGTAGATTACAACGGGCAGTCGTGTTTTTTTTTTTTTTTTTTTTTTTTTTTTTTTTTTTTTTTTAACTCACAGAAGAGTGTATATATATATACATGTAAAGAAACTTTAGTAGAGAAGAAATTAAAATTATAAAATAATTCGATCCGCGGAATATTAATTTGTAAGTTTTTACTAATGTTCGCTTGCAACAGCTATGCTGCGTGCGTGCGGCGGCGAGGAAGACGTTCGTAGATTACAACGGGCAGTCGTGTTTTTTTTTTTTTTTTTTTTTTTTTTTTTTTTTTTTTTTTTTAACTCACAGAAGAGTGTATATATATATACATGTAAAGAAACTTTAGTAGAGAAGAAATTAAAATTATAAAATAATTCGATCCGCGGAATATTATTTTGTAAGTTTTTACTAATGTTCGCTTGCAACAGCTATGCTGCGTGCGTGCGGCGGCGAGGAAGACGTTCGTAGATTACAACGGGCAGTCGTGTTTTTTTTTTTTTTTTTTTTTTTTTTTTTTTTTTTTTTTTTAACTCACAGAAGAGTGTATATATATATACATGTAAAGAAACTTTAGTAGAGAAGAAATTAAAATTATAAAATAATTCGATCCGCGGAATATTAATTTGTAAGTTTTTACTAATGTTCGCTTGCAACAGCTATGCTGCGTGCGTGCGGCGGCGAGGAAGACGTTCGTAGATTACAACGGGCAGTCGTGTTTTTTTTTTTTTTTTTTTTTTTTTTTTTTTTTTTTTAACTCACAGAAGAGTGTATATATATATACATGTAAAGAAACTTTAGTAGAGAAGAAATTAAAATTATAAAATAATTCGATCCGCGGAATATTAATTTGTAAGTTTTTACTAATGTTCGCTTGCAACAGCTATGCTGCGTGCGTGCGGCGGCGAGGAAGACGTTCGTAGATTACAACGGGCAGTCGTGTTTTTTTTTTTTTTTTTTTTTTTTTTTTTTTTTTTTTTTTTTTTTAACTCACAGAAGAGTGTATATATATATACATGTAAAGAAACTTTAGTAGAGAAGAAATTAAAATTATAAAATAATTCGATCCGCGGAATATTAATTTGTAAGTTTTTACTAATGTTCGCTTGCAACAGCTATGCTGCGTGCGTGCGGCGGCGAGGAAGACGTTCGTAGATTACAACGGGCAGTCGTGTTTTGTTTTTTTTTTTTTTTTTTTTTTTTTTTTTTTTTTTTTAACTCACAGAAGAGTGTATATATATATACATGTAAAGAAACTTTAGTAGAGAAGAAATTAAAATTATAAAATAATTCGATCCGCGGAATATTAATTTGTAAGTTTTTACTAATGTTCGCTTGCAACAGCTATGCTGCGTGCGTGCGGCGGCGAGGAAGACGTTCGTAGATTACAACGGGCAGTCGTGTTTTTTTTTTTTTTTTTTTTTTTTTTTTTTTTTTTTTTTTTTTTTAACTCACAGAAGAGTGTATATATATATACATGTAAAGAAACTTTAGTAGAGAAGAAATTAAAATTATAAAATAATTCGATCCGCGGAATATTAATTTGTAAGTTTTTACTAATGTTCGCTTGCAACAGCTATGCTGCGTGCGTGCGGCGGCGAGGAAGACGTTCGTAGATTACAACGGGCAGTCGTGTTTTTTTTTTTTTTTTTTTTTTTTTTTTTTTTTTTTTTTTTTAACTCACAGAAGAGTGTATATATATATACATGTAAAGAAACTTTAGTAGAGAAGAAATTAAAATTATAAAATAATTCGATCCGCGGAATATTAATTTGTAAGTTTTTACTAATGTTCGCTTGCAACAGCTATGCTGCGTGCGTGCGGCGGCGAGGAAGACGTTCGTAGATTACAACGGGCAGTCGTGTTTTTTTTTTTTTTTTTTTTTTTTTTTTTTTTTTTTTTTAACTCACAGAAGAGTGTATATATATATACATGTAAAGAAACTTTAGTAGAGAAGAAATTAAAATTATAAAATAATTCGATCCGCGGAATATTAATTTGTAAGTTTTTACTAATGTTCGCTTGCAACAGCTATGCTGCGTGCGTGCGGCGGCGAGGAAGACGTTCGTAGATTACAACGGGCAGTCGTGTTTTTTTTTTTTTTTTTTTTTTTTTTTTTTTTTTTTTTTAACTCACAGAAGAGTGTATATATATATACATGTAAAGAAACTTTAGTAGAGAAGAAATTAAAATTATAAAATAATTCGATCCGCGGAATATTAATTTGTAAGTTTTTACTAATGTTCGCTTGCAACAGCTATGCTGCGTGCGTGCGGCGGCGAGGAAGACGTTCGTAGATTACAACGGGCAGTCGTGTTTTTTTTTTTTTTTTTTTTTTTTTTAACTCACAGAAGAGTGTATATATATATACATGTAAAGAAACTTTAGTAGAGAAGAAATTAAAATTATAAAATAATTCGATCCGCGGAATATTAATTTGTAAGTTTTTACTAATGTTCGCTTGCAACAGCTATGCTGCGTGCGTGCGGCGGCGAGGAAGACGTTCGTAGATTACAACGGGCAGTCGTGTTTTTTTTTTTTTTTTTTTTTTTTTAACTCACAGAAGAGTGTATATATATATACATGTAAAGAAACTTTAGTAGAGAAGAAATTAAAATTATAAAATAATTCGATCCGCGGAATATTAATTTGTAAGTTTTTACTAATGTTCGCTTGCAACAGCTATGCTGCGTGCGTGCGGCGGCGAGGAAGACGTTCGTAGATTACAACGGGCAGTCGTGTTTTTTTTTTTTTTTTTTTTTTTTTTTTTTTAACTCACAGAAGAGTGTATATATATATACATGTAAAGAAACTTTAGTAGAGAAGAAATTAAAATTATAAAATAATTCGATCCGCGGAATATTAATTTGTAAGTTTTTACTAATGTTCGCTTGCAACAGCTATGCTGCGTGCGTGCGGCGGCGAGGAAGACGTTCGTAGATTACAACGGGCAGTCGTGTTTTTTTTTTTTTTTTTTTTTTTTTTTTTTTTTTTTTTTTAACTCACAGAAGAGTGTATATATATATACATGTAAAGAAACTTTAGTAGAGAAGAAATTAAAATTATAAAATAATTCGATCCGCGGAATATTAATTTGTAAGTTTTTACTAATGTTCGCTTGCAACAGCTATGCTGCGTGCGTGCGGCGGCGAGGAAGACGTTCGTAGATTACAACGGGCAGTCGTGTTTTTTTTTTTTTTTTTTTTTTTTTTTTTTTTTTTTAACTCACAGAAGAGTGTATATATATATACATGTAAAGAAACTTTAGTAGAGAAGAAATTAAAATTATAAAATAATTCGATCCGCGGAATATTAATTTGTAAGTTTTTACTAATGTTCGCTTGCAACAGCTATGCTGCGTGCGTGCGGCGGCGAGGAAGACGTTCGTAGATTACAACGGGCAGTCGTGTTTTTTTTTTTTTTTTTTTTTTTTTTTTTTTTTTTTTTTAACTCACAGAAGAGTGTATATATATATACATGTAAAGAAACTTTAGTAGAGAAGAAATTAAAATTATAAAATAATTCGATCCGCGGAATATTAATTTGTAAGTTTTTACTAATGTTCGCTTGCAACAGCTATGCTGCGTGCGTGCGGCGGCGAGGAAGACGTTCGTAGATTACAACGGGCAGTCGTGTTTTTTTTTTTTTTTTTTTTTTTTTTTTTTTTTTTTTTTTAACTCACAGAAGAGTGTATATATATATACATGTAAAGAAACTTTAGTAGAGAAGAAATTAAAATTATAAAATAATTCGATCCGCGGAATATTAATTTGTAAGTTTTTACTAATGTTCGCTTGCAACAGCTATGCTGCGTGCGTGCGGCGGCGAGGAAGACGTTCGTAGATTACAACGGGCAGTCGTGTTTTTTTTTTTTTTTTTTTTTTTTTTTTTAACTCACAGAAGAGTGTATATATATATACATGTAAAGAAACTTTAGTAGAGAAGAAATTAAAATTATAAAATAATTCGATCCGCGGAATATTAATTTGTAAGTTTTTACTAATGTTCGCTTGCAACAGCTATGCTGCGTGCGTGCGGCGGCGAGGAAGACGTTCGTAGATTACAACGGGCAGTCGTGTTTTTTTTTTTTTTTTTTTTTTTTTTTTTTTTTTAACTCACAGAAGAGTGTATATATATATACATGTAAAGAAACTTTAGTAGAGAAGAAATTAAAATTATAAAATAATTCGATCCGCGGAATATTAATTTGTAAGTTTTTACTAATGTTCGCTTGCAACAGCTATGCTGCGTGCGTGCGGCGGCGAGGAAGACGTTCGTAGATTACAACGGGCAGTCGTGTTTTTTTTTTTTTTTTTTTTTTTTTTTTTTTTTTTTTTTTTTTTTAACTCACAGAAGAGTGTATATATATATACATGTAAAGAAACTTTAGTAGAGAAGAAATTAAAATTATAAAATAATTCGATCCGCGGAATATTAATTTGTAAGTTTTTACTAATGTTCGCTTGCAACAGCTATGCTGCGTGCGTGCGGCGGCGAGGAAGACGTTCGTAGATTACAACGGGCAGTCGTGTTTTTTTTTTTTTTTTTTTTTTTTTTTTTTTTTTTTTTTTTTAACTCACAGAAGAGTGTATATATATATACATGTAAAGAAACTTTAGTAGAGAAGAAATTAAAATTATAAAATAATTCGATCCGCGGAATATTAATTTGTAAGTTTTTACTAATGTTCGCTTGCAACAGCTATGCTGCGTGCGTGCGGCGGCGAGGAAGACGTTCGTAGATTACAACGGGCAGTCGTGTTTTTTTTTTTTTTTTTTTTTTTTTTTTTTTTTTTTTTTTTTAACTCACAGAAGAGTGTATATATATATACATGTAAAGAAACTTTAGTAGAGAAGAAATTAAAATTATAAAATAATTCGATCCGCGGAATATTAATTTGTAAGTTTTTACTAATGTTCGCTTGCAACAGCTATGCTGCGTGCGTGCGGCGGCGAGGAAGACGTTCGTAGATTACAACGGGCAGTCGTGTTTTTTTTTTTTTTTTTTTTTTTTTTTTTTTTTTTTTTTTTTTAACTCACAGAAGAGTGTATATATATATACATGTAAAGAAACTTTAGTAGAGAAGAAATTAAAATTATAAAATAATTCGATCCGCGGAATATTAATTTGTAAGTTTTTACTAATGTTCGCTTGCAACAGCTATGCTGCGTGCGTGCGGCGGCGAGGAAGACGTTCGTAGATTACAACGGGCAGTCGTGTTTTTTTTTTTTTTTTTTTTTTTTTTTTTTTTTTTTTAACTCACAGAAGAGTGTATATATATATACATGTAAAGAAACTTTAGTAGAGAAGAAATTAAAATTATAAAATAATTCGATCCGCGGAATATTAATTTGTAAGTTTTTACTAATGTTCGCTTGCAACAGCTATGCTGCGTGCGTGCGGCGGCGAGGAAGACGTTCGTAGATTACAACGGGCAGTCGTGTTTTTTTTTTTTTTTTTTTTTTTTTTTTTTTTTTTTTAACTCACAGAAGAGTGTATATATATATACATGTAAAGAAACTTTAGTAGAGAAGAAATTAAAATTATAAAATAATTCGATCCGCGGAATATTAATTTGTAAGTTTTTACTAATGTTCGCTTGCAACAGCTATGCTGCGTGCGTGCGGCGGCGAGGAAGACGTTCGTAGATTACAACGGGCAGTCGTGTTTTTTTTTTTTTTTTTTTTTTTTTTTTTTTTTTTTTTTAACTCACAGAAGAGTGTATATATATATACATGTAAAGAAACTTTAGTAGAGAAGAAATTAAAATTATAAAATAATTCGATCCGCGGAATATTAATTTGTAAGTTTTTACTAATGTTCGCTTGCAACAGCTATGCTGCGTGCGTGCGGCGGCGAGGAAGACGTTCGTAGATTACAACGGGCAGTCGTGTTTTTTTTTTTTTTTTTTTTTTTTTTTTTTTAACTCACAGAAGAGTGTATATATATATACATGTAAAGAAACTTTAGTAGAGAAGAAATTAAAATTATAAAATAATTCGATCCGCGGAATATTAATTTGTAAGTTTTTACTAATGTTCGCTTGCAACAGCTATGCTGCGTGCGTGCGGCGGCGAGGAAGACGTTCGTAGATTACAACGGGCAGTCGTGTTTTTTTTTTTTTTTTTTTTTTTTTTTTTTTTTAACTCACAGAAGAGTGTATATATATATACATGTAAAGAAACTTTAGTAGAGAAGAAATTAAAATTATAAAATAATTCGATCCGCGGAATATTAATTTGTAAGTTTTTACTAATGTTCGCTTGCAACAGCTATGCTGCGTGCGTGCGGCGGCGAGGAAGACGTTCGTAGATTACAACGGGCAGTCGTGTTTTTTTTTTTTTTTTTTTTTTTTTTTTTTTTTTTAACTCACAGAAGAGTGTATATATATATACATGTAAAGAAACTTTAGTAGAGAAGAAATTAAAATTATAAAATAATTCGATCCGCGGAATATTAATTTGTAAGTTTTTACTAATGTTCGCTTGCAACAGCTATGCTGCGTGCGTGCGGCGGCGAGGAAGACGTTCGTAGATTACAACGGGCAGTCGTGTTTTTTTTTTTTTTTTTTTTTTTTTTTTTTTTTTTTTTTTTAACTCACAGAAGAGTGTATATATATATACATGTAAAGAAACTTTAGTAGAGAAGAAATTAAAATTATAAAATAATTCGATCCGCGGAATATTAATTTGTAAGTTTTTACTAATGTTCGCTTGCAACAGCTATGCTGCGTGCGTGCGGCGGCGAGGAAGACGTTCGTAGATTACAACGGGCAGTCGTGTTTTTTTTTTTTTTTTTTTTTTTTTTTTTTTTTTTTAACTCACAGAAGAGTGTATATATATATACATGTAAAGAAACTTTAGTAGAGAAGAAATTAAAATTATAAAATAATTCGATCCGCGGAATATTAATTTGTAAGTTTTTACTAATGTTCGCTTGCAACAGCTATGCTGCGTGCGTGCGGCGGATGCTGCGTGCGTGCGGCGGCGAGGAAGACGTTCGTAGATTACAACGGGCAGTCGTGTTTTTTTTTTTTTTTTTTTTTTTTTTTTTTTTTTTTTTTTTTTAACTCACAGAAGAGTGTATATATATATACATGTAAAGAAACTTTAGTAGAGAAGAAATTAAAATTATAAAATAATTCGATCCGCGGAATATTAATTTGTAAGTTTTTACTAATGTTCGCTTGCAACAGCTATGCTGCGTGCGTGCGGCGGCGCGGAAGACGTTCGTAGATTACAACGGGCAGTCGTGTTTTTTTTTTTTTTTTTTTTTTTTTTTTTTTTTTTTAACTCACAGAAGAGTGTATATATATATACATGTAAAGAAACTTTAGTAGAGAAGAAATTAAAATTATAAAATAATTCGATCCGCGGAATATTAATTTGTCAAGTTTTTACTAATGTTCGCTTGCAACAGCTATGCTGCGTGCGTGCGGCGGCGAGGAACACGTTCGTAGATTACAACGGGCAGTCGTGTTTTTTTTTTTTTTTTTTTTTTTTTTTTTTTTTTTTTTTTAACTCACAGAAGAGTGTATATATATATACATGTAAAGAAACTTTAGTAGAGAAGAAATTAAAATTATAAAATAATTCGATCCGCGGAATATTAATTGTAAGTTTTTACTAATGTTCGCTTGCAACAGCTATGCTGCGTGCGTGCGGCGGCGAGGAAGACGTTCGTAGATTACAACGGGCAGTCGTGTTTTTTTTTTTTTTTTTTTTTTTTTTTTTTTTTTTTTAACTCACAGAAGAGTGTATATATATATACATGTAAAGAAACTTTAGTAGAGAAGAAATTAAAATTATAAAATAATTCGATCCGCGGAATATTAATTTGTAAGTTTTTACTAATGTTCGCTTGCAACAGCTATGCTGCGTGCGTGCGGCGGCGAGGAAGACGTTCGTAGATTACAACGGGCAGTCGTGTTTTTTTTTTTTTTTTTTTTTTTTTTTTAACTCACAGAAGAGTGTATATATATATACATGTAAAGAAACTTTAGTAGAGAAGAAATTAAAATTATAAAATAATTCGATCCGCGGAATATTAATTTGTAAGTTTTTACTAATGTTCGCTTGCAACAGCTATGCTGCGTGCGTGCGGCGGCGAGGAAGACGTTCGTAGATTACAACGGGCAGTCGTGTTTTTTTTTTTTTTTTTTTTTTTTTTTAACTCACAGAAGAGTGTATATATATATACATGTAAAGAAACTTTAGTAGAGAAGAAATTAAAATTATAAAATAATTCGATCCGCGGAATATTAATTTGTAAGTTTTTACTAATGTTCGCTTGCAACAGCTATGCTGCGTGCGTGCGGCGGCGAGGAAGACGTTCGTAGATTACAACGGGCAGTCGTGTTTTTTTTTTTTTTTTTTTTTTTTTTTTTTTTTTTTTTTTTAACTCACAGAAGAGTGTATATATATATACATGTAAAGAAACTTTAGTAGAGAAGAAATTAAAATTATAAAATAATTCGATCCGCGGAATATTAATTTGTAAGTTTTTACTAATGTTCGCTTGCAACAGCTATGCTGCGTGCGTGCGGCGGCGAGGAAGACGTTCGTAGATTACAACGGGCAGTCGTGTTTTTTTTTTTTTTTTTTTTTTTTTTTTTTTTTAACTCACAGAAGAGTGTATATATATATACATGTAAAGAAACTTTAGTAGAGAAGAAATTAAAATTATAAAATAATTCGATCCGCGGAATATTAAATTGTAAGTTTTTACTAATGTTCGCTTGCAACAGCTATGCTGCGTGCGTGCGGCGGCGAGGAAGACGTTCGTAGATTACAACGGGCAGTCGTGTTTTTTTTTTTTTTTTTTTTTTTTTAACTCACATTAGAGTGTATATATATATACATGTAAAGAAACTTTAGTAGAGAAGAAATTAAAATTATAAAATAATTCGATCCGCGGAATATTAATTTGTAAGTTTTTACTAATGTTCGCTTGCAACAGCTATGCTGCGTGCGTGCGGCGGCGAGGAAGACGTTCGTAGATTACAACGGGCAGTCGTGTTTTTTTTTTTTTTTTTTTTTTTTTTTTTTTTTTTTTTTAACTCACAGAAGAGTGTATATATATATACATGTAAGAAACTTTAGTAGAGAAGAAATTAAAATTATAAAATAATTCGATCCGCGGAATATTAATTTGTAAGTATTTACTAATGTTCGCTTGCAACAGCTATGCTGCGTGCGTGCGGCGGCGAGGAAGACGTTCGTAGATTACAACGGGCAGTCGTGTTTTTTTTTTTTTTTTTTTTTTTTTTTTTTTTTTTTTTAACTCACAGAAGAGTGTATATATATATGCATGTAAAGAAACTTTAGTAGAGAAGAAATTAAAATTATAAAATAATTCGATCCGCGGAATATTAATTTGTAAGTTTTTACTAATGTTCGCTTGCAACAGCTATGCTGCGTGCGTGCGGCGGCGAGGAAGACGTTCGTAGATTACAACGGGCAGTCGTGTTTTTTTTTTTTTTTTTTTTTTTTTTTTTTTTTTTTTTTTTTTTTTAACTCACAGAAGAGTGTATATATATATACATGTAAAGAAACTTTAGTAGAGAAGAAATTAAAATTATAAAATAATTCGATCCGCGGAATATTAATTTGTAAGTTTTTACTAATGTTCGCTTGCAACAGCTATGCTGCGTGCGTGCGGCGGCGCGGAAGACGTTCGTAGATTACAACGGGCAGTCGTGTTTTTTTTTTTTTTTTTTTTTTTTTTTTTTTTTTTTTTAACTCACAGAAGAGTGTATATATATATACATGTAAAGAAACTTTAGTAGAGAAGAAATTAAAATTATAAAATAATTCGATCCGCGGAATATTAATTTGTAAGTTTTTACTAATGTTCGCTTGCAACAGCTATGCTGCGTGCGTGCGGCGGCGAGGAAGACGTTCGTAGATTACAACGGGCAGTCGTGTTTTTTTTTTTTTTTTTTTTTTTTTTTTTTTTTTTTTAACTCACAGAAGAGTGTATATATATATACATGTAAAGAAACTTTAGTAGAGAAGAAATTAAAATTATAAAATAATTCGATCCGCGGAATATTAATTTGTAAGTTTTTACTAATGTTCGCTTGCAACAGCTATGCTGCGTGCGTGCGGCGGCGAGGAAGACGTTCGTAGATTACAACGGGCAGTCGTGTTTTTTTTTTTTTTTTTTTTTTTTTTTTTTTTAACTCACAGAAGAGTGTATATATATATACATGTAAAGAAACTTTAGTAGAGAAGAAATTAAAATTATAAAATAATTCGATCCGCGGAATATTAATTTGTAAGTTTTTACTAATGTTCGCTTGCAACAGCTATGCTGCGTGCGTGCGGCGGCGAGGAAGACGTTCGTAGATTACAACGGGCAGTCGTGTTTTTTTTTTTTTTTTTTTTTTTTTTTTTTTTTTTTTTTTTAACTCACAGAAGAGTGTATATATATATACATGTAAAGAAACTTTAGTAGAGAAGAAATTAAAATTATAAAATAATTCGATCCGCGGAATATTAATTTGTAAGTTTTTACTAATGTTCGCTTGCAACAGCTATGCTGCGTGCGTGCGGCGGCGAGGAAGACGTTCGTAGATTACAACGGGCAGTCGTGTTTTTTTTTTTTTTTTTTTTTTTTTTTTTTTTTTTTTAACTCACAGAAGAGTGTATATATATATACATGTAAAGAAACTTTAGTAGAGAAGAAATTAAAATTATAAAATAATTCGATCCGCGGAATATTAATTTGTAAGTTTTTACTAATGTTCGCTTGCAACAGCTATGCTGCGTGCGTGCGGCGGCGAGGAAGACGTTCGTAGATTACAACGGGCAGTCGTGTTTTTTTTTTTTTTTTTTTTTTTTTTTAACTCACAGAAGAGTGTATATATATATACATGTAAAGAAACTTTAGTAGAGAAGAAATTAAAATTATAAAATAATTCGATCCGCGGAATATTAATTTGTAAGTTTTTACTAATGTTCGCTTGCAACAGCTATGCTGCGTGCGTGCGGCGGCGAGGAAGACGTTCGTAGATTACAACGGGCAGTCGTGTTTTTTTTTTTTTTTTTTTTTTTTTTTTTTTTTTTTTTTTAACTCACAGAAGAGTGTATATATATATACATGTAAAGAAACTTTAGTAGAGAAGAAATTAAAATTATAAAATAATTCGATCCGCGGAATATTAATTTGTAAGTTTTTACTAATGTTCGCTTGCAACAGCTATGCTGCGTGCGTGCGGCGGCGAGGAAGACGTTCGTAGATTACAACGGGCAGTCGTGTTTTTTTTTTTTTTTTTTTTTTTTTTTTTTTTTTTTAACTCACAGAAGAGTGTATATATATATACATGTAAAGAAACTTTAGTAGAGAAGAAATTAAAATTATAAAATAATTCGATCCGCGGAATATTAATTTGTAAGTTTTTACTAATGTTCGCTTGCAACAGCTATGCTGCGTGCGTGCGGCGGCGAGGAAGACGTTCGTAGATTACAACGGGCAGTCGTGTTTTTTTTTTTTTTTTTTTTTTTTTTTTTTTTTTAACTCACAGAAGAGTGTATATATATATACATGTAAAGAAACTTTAGTAGAGAAGAAATTAAAATTATAAAATAATTCGATCCGCGGAATATTAATTTGTAAGTTTTTACTAATGTTCGCTTGCAACAGCTATGCTGCGTGCGTGCGGCGGCGAGGAAGACGTTCGTAGATTACAACGGGCAGTCGTGTTTTTTTTTTTTTTTTTTTTTTTTTTTTTTTTTTTTTTTTTTTTCTAACTCACAGAAGAGTGTATATATATACATGTAAAGAAACTTTAGTAGAGAAGAAATTAAAATTATAAAATAATTCGATCCGCGGAATATTAATTTGTAAGTTTTTACTAATGTTCGCTTGCAACAGCTATGCTGCGTGCGTGCGGCGGCGAGGAAGACGTTCGTAGATTACAACGGGCAGTCGTGTTTTTTTTTTTTTTTTTTTTTTTTTTTTTTTTTTTTTTTAACTCACAGAAGAGTGTATATATATATACATGTAAAGAAATTTGTAAGTTTTTACTAATGTTCGCTTGCAACAGCTATGCTGCGTGCGTGCGGCGGCGAGGAAGACGTTCGTAGATTACAACGGGCAGTCGTGTTTTTTTTTTTTTTTTTTTTTTTTTTTTTTTTTTTTTAACTCACAGAAGAGTGTATATATATATACATGTAAAGAAACTTTAGTAGAGAAGAAATTAAAATTATAAAATAATTCGATCCGCGGAATATTAATTTGTAAGTTTTTACTAATGTTCGCTTGCAACAGCTATGCTGCGTGCGTGCGGCGGCGAGGAAGACGTTCGTAGATTACAACGGGCAGTCGTGTTTTTTTTTTTTTTTTTTTTTTTTTTTTTTTTTTTTAACTCACAGAAGAGTGTATATATATATACATGTAAAGAAACTTTAGTAGAGAAGAAATTAAAATTATAAAATAATTCGATCCGCGGAATATTAATTTGTAAGTTTTTACTAATGTTCGCTTGCAACAGCTATGCTGCGTGCGTGCGGCGGCGAGGAAGACGTTCGTAGATTACAACGGGCAGTCGTGTTTTTTTTTTTTTTTTTTTTTTTTTTTTTTTTTTTTTAACTCACAGAAGAGTGTATATATATATACATGTAAAGAAACTTTAGTAGAGAAGAAATTAAAATTATAAAATAATTCGATCCGCGGAATATTAATTTGTAAGTTTTTACTAATGTTCGCTTGCAACAGCTATGCTGCGTGCGTGCGGCGGCGAGGAAGACGTTCGTAGATTACAACGGGCAGTCGTGTTTTTTTTTTTTTTTTTTTTTTTTTTTTTTTTTTTTTAACTCACAGAAGAGTGTATATATATATACATGTAAAGAAACTTTAGTAGAGAAGAAATTAAAATTATAAAATAATTCGATCCGCGGAATATTAATTTGTAAGTTTTTACTAATGTTCGCTTGCAACAGCTATGCTGCGTGCGTGCGGCGGCGAGGAAGACGTTCGTAGATTACAACGGGCAGTCGTGTTTTTTTTTTTTTTTTTTTTTTTTTTTTTTTTTTTTTAACTCACAGAAGAGTGTATATATATATACATGTAAAGAAACTTTAGTAGAGAAGAAATTAAAATTATAAAATAATTCGATCCGCGGAATATTAATTTGTAAGTTTTTACTAATGTTCGCTTGCAACAGCTATGCTGCGTGCGTGCGGCGGCGAGGAAGACGTTCGTAGATTACAACGGGCAGTCGTGTTTTTTTTTTTTTTTTTTTTTTTTTTTTTTTTTTTAACTCACAGAAGAGTGTATATATATATACATGTAAAGAAACTTTAGTAGAGAAGAAATTAAAATTATAAAATAATTCGATCCGCGGAATATTAATTTGTAAGTTTTTACTAATGTTCGCTTGCAACAGCTATGCTGCGTGCGTGCGGCGGCGAGGAAGACGTTCGTAGATTACAACGGGCAGTCGTGTTTTTTTTTTTTTTTTTTTTTTTTTTTTTTTTTTTTTTTAACTCACAGAAGAGTGTATATATATATACATGTAAAGAAACTTTAGTAGAGAAGAAATTAAAATTATAAAATAATTCGATCCGCGGAATATTAATTTGTAAGTTTTTACTAATGTTCGCTTGCAACAGCTATGCTGCGTGCGTGCGGCGGCGAGGAAGACGTTCGTAGATTACAACGGGCAGTCGTGTTTTTTTTTTTTTTTTTTTTTTTTTTTTTTTTTTTTTTAACTCACAGAAGAGTGTATATATATATACATGTAAAGAAACTTTAGTAGAGAAGAAATTAAAATTATAAAATAATTCGATCCGCGGAATATTAATTTGTAAGTTTTTACTAATGTTCGCTTGCAACAGCTATGCTGCGTGCGTGCGGCGGCGAGGAAGACGTTCGTAGATTACAACGGGCAGTCGTGTTTTTTTTTTTTTTTTTTTTTTTTTTTTTTTTTTTTTTAACTCACAGAAGAGTGTATATATATATACATGTAAAGAAACTTTAGTAGAGAAGAAATTAAAATTATAAAATAATTCGATCCGCGGAATATTAATTTGTAAGTTTTTACTAATGTTCGCTTGCAACAGCTATGCTGCGTGCGTGCGGCGGCGAGGAAGACGTTCGTAGATTACAACGGGCAGTCGTGTTTTTTTTTTTTTTTTTTTTTTTTTTTTTTTTTTTTTTAACTCACAGAAGAGTGTATATATATATACATGTAAAGAAACTTTAGTAGAGAAGAAATTAAAATTATAAAATAATTCGATCCGCGGAATATTAATTTGTAAGTTTTTACTAATGTTCGCTTGCAACAGCTATGCTGCGTGCGTGCGGCGGCGAGGAAGACGTTCGTAGATTACAACGGGCAGTCGTGTTTTTTTTTTTTTTTTTTTTTTTTTTTTTTTTTTTTTTAACTCACAGAAGAGTGTATATATATATACATGTAAAGAAACTTTAGTAGAGAAGAAATTAAAATTATAAAATAATTCGATCCGCGGAATATTAATTTGTAAGTTTTTACTAATGTTCGCTTGCAACAGCTATGCTGCGTGCGTGCGGCGGCGAGGAAGACGTTCGTAGATTACAACGGGCAGTCGTGTTTTTTTTTTTTTTTTTTTTTTTTTTTTTTTTTTTTTAACTCACAGAAGAGTGTATATATATATACATGTAAAGAAACTTTAGTAGAGAAGAAATTAAAATTATAAAATAATTCGATCCGCGGAATATTAATTTGTAAGTTTTTACTAATGTTCGCTTGCAACAGCTATGCTGCGTGCGTGCGGCGGCGAGGAAGACGTTCGTAGATTACAACGGGCAGTCGTGTTTTTTTTTTTTTTTTTTTTTTTTTTTTTTTTTTTTTAACTCACAGAAGAGTGTATATATATATACATGTAAAGAAACTTTAGTAGAGAAGAAATTAAAATTATAAAATAATTCGATCCGCGGAATATTAATTTGTAAGTTTTTACTAATGTTCGCTTGCAACAGCTATGCTGCGTGCGTGCGGCGGCGAGGAAGACGTTCGTAGATTACAACGGGCAGTCGTGTTTTTTTTTTTTTTTTTTTTTTTTTTTTTTTTTTTTTAACTCACAGAAGAGTGTATATATATATACATGTAAAGAAACTTTAGTAGAGAAGAAATTAAAATTATAAAATAATTCGATCCGCGGAATATTAATTTGTAAGTTTTTACTAATGTTCGCTTGCAACAGCTATGCTGCGTGCGTGCGGCGGCGAGGAAGACGTTCGTAGATTACAACGGGCAGTCGTGTTTTTTTTTTTTTTTTTTTTTTTTTTTTTTTTTTTTAACTCACAGAAGAGTGTATATATATATACATGTAAAGAAACTTTAGTAGAGAAGAAATTAAAATTATAAAATAATTCGATCCGCGGAATATTAATTTGTAAGTTTTTACTAATGTTCGCTTGCAACAGCTATGCTGCGTGCGTGCGGCGGCGAGGAAGACGTTCGTAGATTACAACGGGCAGTCGTGTTTTTTTTTTTTTTTTTTTTTTTTTTTTTTTTTTTTTAACTCACAGAAGAGTGTATATATATATACATGTAAAGAAACTTTAGTAGAGAAGAAATTAAAATTATAAAATAATTCGATCCGCGGAATATTAATTTGTAAGTTTTTACTAATGTTCGCTTGCAACAGCTATGCTGCGTGCGTGCGGCGGCGAGGAAGACGTTCGTAGATTACAACGGGCAGTCGTGTTTTTTTTTTTTTTTTTTTTTTTTTTTTTTTTTTTTTAACTCACAGAAGAGTGTATATATATATACATGTAAAGAAACTTTAGTAGAGAAGAAATTAAAATTATAAAATAATTCGATCCGCGGAATATTAATTTGTAAGTTTTTACTAATGTTCGCTTGCAACAGCTATGCTGCGTGCGTGCGGCGGCGAGGAAGACGTTCGTAGATTACAACGGGCAGTCGTGTTTTTTTTTTTTTTTTTTTTTTTTTTTTTTTTTTTTTAACTCACAGAAGAGTGTATATATATATACATGTAAAGAAACTTTAGTAGAGAAGAAATTAAAATTATAAAATAATTCGATCCGCGGAATATTAATTTGTAAGTTTTTACTAATGTTCGCTTGCAACAGCTATGCTGCGTGCGTGCGGCGGCGAGGAAGACGTTCGTAGATTACAACGGGCAGTCGTGTTTTTTTTTTTTTTTTTTTTTTTTTTTTTTTTTTTAACTCACAGAAGAGTGTATATATATATACATGTAAAGAAACTTTAGTAGAGAAGAAATTAAAATTATAAAATAATTCGATCCGCGGAATATTAATTTGTAAGTTTTTACTAATGTTCGCTTGCAACAGCTATGCTGCGTGCGTGCGGCGGCGAGGAAGACGTTCGTAGATTACAACGGGCAGTCGTGTTTTTTTTTTTTTTTTTTTTTTTTTTTTTTTTTTTTTAACTCACAGAAGAGTGTATATATATATACATGTAAAGAAACTTTAGTAGAGAAGAAATTAAAATTATAAAATAATTCGATCCGCGGAATATTAATTTGTAAGTTTTTACTAATGTTCGCTTGCAACAGCTATGCTGCGTGCGTGCGGCGGCGAGGAAGACGTTCGTAGATTACAACGGGCAGTCGTGTTTTTTTTTTTTTTTTTTTTTTTTTTTTTTTTTTTTTTAACTCACAGAAGAGTGTATATATATATACATGTAAAGAAACTTTAGTAGAGAAGAAATTAAAATTATAAAATAATTCGATCCGCGGAATATTAATTTGTAAGTTTTTACTAATGTTCGCTTGCAACAGCTATGCTGCGTGCGTGCGGCGGCGAGGAAGACGTTCGTAGATTACAACGGGCAGTCGTGTTTTTTTTTTTTTTTTTTTTTTTTTTTTTTTTTTTTTTAACTCACAGAAGAGTGTATATATATATACATGTAAAGAAACTTTAGTAGAGAAGAAATTAAAATTATAAAATAATTCGATCCGCGGAATATTAATTTGTAAGTTTTTACTAATGTTCGCTTGCAACAGCTATGCTGCGTGCGTGCGGCGGCGAGGAAGACGTTCGTAGATTACAACGGGCAGTCGTGTTTTTTTTTTTTTTTTTTTTTTTTTTTTTTTTTTTTTAACTCACAGAAGAGTGTATATATATATACATGTAAAGAAACTTTAGTAGAGAAGAAATTAAAATTATAAAATAATTCGATCCGAGGAATATTAATTTGTAAGTTTTTACTAATGTTCGCTTGCAACAGCTATGCTGCGTGCGTGCGGCGGCGAGGAAGACGTTCGTAGATTACAACGGGCAGTCGTGTTTTTTTTTTTTTTTTTTTTTTTTTTTTTTTTTTTTTAACTCACAGAAGAGTGTATATATATATACATGTAAAGAAACTTTAGTAGAGAAGAAATTAAAATTATAAAATAATTCGATCCGCGGAATATTAATTTGTAAGTTTTTACTAATGTTCGCTTGCAACAGCTATGCTGCGTGCGTGCGGCGGCGAGGAAGACGTTCGTAGATTACAACGGGCAGTCGTGTTTTTTTTTTTTTTTTTTTTTTTTTTTTTTTTTTTTAACTCACAGAAGAGTGTATATATATATACATGTAAAGAAACTTTAGTAGAGAAGAAATTAAAATTATAAAATAATTCGATCCGCGGAATATTAATTTGTAAGTTTTTACTAATGTTCGCTTGCAACAGCTATGCTGCGTGCGTGCGGCGGCGAGGAAGACGTTCGTAGATTACAACGGGCAGTCGTGTTTTTTTTTTTTTTTTTTTTTTTTTTTTTTTTTTTTTTAACTCACAGAAGAGTGTATATATATATACATGTAAAGAAACTTTAGTAGAGAAGAAATTAAAATTATAAAATAATTCGATCCGCGGAATATTAATTTGTAAGTTTTTACTAATGTTCGCTTGCAACAGCTATGCTGCGTGCGTGCGGCGGCGAGGAAGACGTTCGTAGATTACAACGGGCAGTCGTGTTTTTTTTTTTTTTTTTTTTTTTTTTTTTTTTTTTTTTTAACTCACAGAAGAGTGTATATATATATACATGTAAAGAAACTTTAGTAGAGAAGAAATTAAAATTATAAAATAATTCGATCCGCCGCGGAATATTAATTTGTAAGTTTTTACTAATGTTCGCTTGCAACAGCTATGCTGCGTGCGTGCGGCGGCGAGGAAGACGTTCGTAGATTACAACGGGCAGTCGTGTTTTTTTTTTTTTTTTTTTTTTTTTTTTTTTTTTTTTAACTCACAGAAGAGTGTATATATATATACATGTAAAGAAACTTTAGTAGAGAAGAAATTAAAATTATAAAATAATTCGATCCGCGGAATATTAATTTGTAAGTTTTTACTAATGTTCGCTTGCAACAGCTATGCTGCGTGCGTGCGGCGGCGAGGAAGACGTTCGTAGATTACAACGGGCAGTCGTGTTTTTTTTTTTTTTTTTTTTTTTTTTTTTTTTTTTTTAACTCACAGAAGAGTGTATATATATATACATGTAAAGAAACTTTAGTAGAGAAGAAATTAAAATTATAAAATAATTCGATCCGCGGAATATTAATTTGTAAGTTTTTACTAATGTTCGCTTGCAACAGCTATGCTGCGTGCGTGCGGCGGCGAGGAAGACGTTCGTAGATTACAACGGGCAGTCGTGTTTTTTTTTTTTTTTTTTTTTTTTTTTTTTTTTTTTTTTAACTCACAGAAGAGTGTATATATATATACATGTAAAGAAACTTTAGTAGAGAAGAAATTAAAATTATAAAATAATTCGATCCGCGGAATATTAATTTGTAAGTTTTTACTAATGTTCGCTTGCAACAGCTATGCTGCGTGCGTGCGGCGGCGAGGAAGACGTTCGTAGATTACAACGGGCAGTCGTGTTTTTTTTTTTTTTTTTTTTTTTTTTTTTTTTTTTTTAACTCACAGAAGAGTGTATATATATATACATGTAAAGAAACTTTAGTAGAGAAGAAATTAAAATTATAAAATAATTCGATCCGCGGAATATTAATTTGTAAGTTTTTACTAATGTTAGCTTGCAACAGCTATGCTGCGTGCGTGCGGCGGCGAGGAAGACGTTCGTAGATTACAACGGGCAGTCGTGTTTTTTTTTTTTTTTTTTTTTTTTTTTTTTTTTTTTAACTCACAGAAGAGTGTATATATATATACATGTAAAGAAACTTTAGTAGAGAAGAAATTAAAATTATAAAATAATTCGATCCGCGGAATATTAATTTGTAAGTTTTTACTAATGTTCGCTTGCAACAGCTATGCTGCGTGCGTGCGGCGGCGAGGAAGACGTTCGTAGATTACAACGGGCAGTCGTGTTTTTTTTTTTTTTTTTTTTTTTTTTTTTTTTTTTTTAACTCACAGAAGAGTGTATATATATATACATGTAAAGAAACTTTAGTAGAGAAGAAATTAAAATTATAAAATAATTCGATCCGCGGAATATTAATTTGTAAGTTTTTACTAATGTTCGCTTGCAACAGCTATGCTGCGTGCGTGCGGCGGCGAGGAAGACGTTCGTAGATTACAACGGGCAGTCGTGTTTTTTTTTTTTTTTTTTTTTTTTTTTTTTTTTTTAACTCACAGAAGAGTGTATATATATATACATGTAAAGAAACTTTAGTAGAGAAGAAATTAAAATTATAAAATAATTCGATCCGCGGAATATTAATTTGTAAGTTTTTACTAATGTTCGCTTGCAACAGCTATGCTGCGTGCGTGCGGCGGCGAGGAAGACGTTCGTAGATTACAACGGGCAGTCGTGTTTTTTTTTTTTTTTTTTTTTTTTTTTTTTTTTTTTTTTTAACTCACAGAAGAGTGTATATATATATACATGTAAAGAAACTTTAGTAGAGAAGAAATTAAAATTATAAAATAATTCGATCCGCGGAATATTAATTTGTAAGTTTTTACTAATGTTCGCTTGCAACAGCTATGCTGCGTGCGTGCGGCGGCGAGGAAGACGTTCGTAGATTACAACGGGCAGTCGTGTTTTTTTTTTTTTTTTTTTTTTTTTTTTTTTTTTTTTTTTTTAACTCACAGAAGAGTGTATATATAT
Source organism: Zhengitettix transpicula (assembly GCA_037074705.1). Classification (NCBI taxonomy): domain Eukaryota; kingdom Metazoa; phylum Arthropoda; class Insecta; order Orthoptera; family Tetrigidae; genus Zhengitettix; species Zhengitettix transpicula. The sequence goes on from JAYJMR010000035.1 coordinate 212,007, forward strand.
ATACATGTAAAGAAACTTTAGTAGAGAAGAAATTAAAATTATAAAATAATTCGATCCGCGGAATATTAATTTGTAAGTTTTTACTAATGTTCGCTTGCAACAGCTATGCTGCGTGCGTGCGGCGGCGAGGAAGACGTTCGTAGATTACAACGGGCAGTCGTGTTTTTTTTTTTTTTTTTTTTTTTTTTTTTTTTTTTTTTTTTAAAACTCACAGAAGAGTGTATATATATATACATGTAAAGAAACTTTAGTAGAGAAGAAATTAAAATTATAAAATAATTCGATCCGCGGAATATTAATTTGTAAGTTTTTACTAATGTTCGCTTGCAACAGCTATGCTGCGTGCGTGCGGCGGCGAGGAAGACGTTCGTAGATTACAACGGGCAGTCGTGTTTTTTTTTTTTTTTTTTTTTTTTTTTTTTTTTTTTTAACTCACAGAAGAGTGTATATATATATACATGTAAAGAAACTTTAGTAGAGAAGAAATTAAAATTATAAAATAATTCGATCCGCGGAATATTAATTTGTAAGTTTTTACTAATGTTCGCTTGCAACAGCTATGCTGCGTGCGTGCGGCGGCGAGGAAGACGTTCGTAGATTACAACGGGCAGTCGTGTTTTTTTTTTTTTTTTTTTTTTTTTTTTTTTTTTTTTAACTCACAGAAGAGTGTATATATATATACATGTAAAGAAACTTTAGTAGAGAAGAAATTAAAATTATAAAATAATTCGATCCGCGGAATATTAATTTGTAAGTTTTTACTAATGTTCGCTTGCAACAGCTATGCTGCGTGCGTGCGGCGGCGAGGAAGACGTTCGTAGATTACAACGGGCAGTCGTGTTTTTTTTTTTTTTTTTTTTTTTTTTTTTTTTTTTTTTTTTTTTTTTAACTCACAGAAGAGTGTATATATATATACATGTAAAGAAACTTTAGTAGAGAAGAAATTAAAATTATAAAATAATTCGATCCGCGGAATATTAATTTGTAAGTTTTTACTAATGTTCGCTTGCAACAGCTATGCTGCGTGCGTGCGGCGGCGAGGAAGACGTTCGTAGATTACAACGGGCAGTCGTGTTTTTTTTTTTTTTTTTTTTTTTTTTTTTTTTTTTTTTTTTTAACTCACAGAAGAGTGTGTGGGGACGAATATTCCGTGTCCCCACGCGAGCAAGAGGGTCCCGTTACGCGTCCCGTTAGGGGATGCAAACAATGCTCCCCACCAAGTAACGGGACCCTACCGAGCTCCTACAGCGTGCACACGGAGAGCGCCATTCTGTTTCCGGCTCTCGCGCGACACATTACCTGTGCTTCCCGACAACGGCCAGAGTCGCACCACGTGGTGGAATAAAGTTTTAGTTTAGGAGACCAGGCTTATTACTCCCGGCTCCGGGAATCCTAACCCTGCACGAGTCTCTCCTATATTGGTGACCCCTACGATGGACATTTTGAACAACAAAATCGCCGAGCTACAGCAGGAGATCGCAAGGCTGAAGGAGGATCCACGTGGCCAACACCATGACGCAGCACAGGTCTGTAGGATCACACCGAAGCTGCCGGCTTTCTGGGCGGACAATACGGACGTCTGGTTCGCCCAGGCGGAAAGCCAATTCGCCATCGCCGGCATCACGCAGGACGCCACCAAGTTCAACCACATCGCAGCTCACCTCGAACAAAGATGGGCTGCGGAAGTCCAGGACATCCTCGTCAACCCGCCAGCAACAGGCAAGTACGAGTGTTTAAAGAAAGCTCTGATACAGAGACTTTCGCCCTCACAAGAGCGAAGAACTCGGCTGCTGCTCAGCGAAGCCGAACTTGGCGACAGATCTCCGTCGCAGTTCCTGCGGTACCTCCGCAGCCTAGTAGGGCCTACTCAAGTGTCGGACGATTTCCTGCGGACGTTGTGGCTGCAGCGCCTGCCGGCCTACGTACAGGTCGCGGTCCAAAGTCATATAGACGCACCGCTCGCCACGGCCGCCCAAATCGCTGACAGGCTTATGGAGATTCCAACACCCGGTCTTCCACCGCACGTCCACGCTGCCAGCACTAGCTCACAGTCCACCAATCAGGCAGATGAACTCCACGGCCCATCAGCCCCTAGCCTCGAGCAGCGCCTGGAGGCGCTCACCGCGGAAGTCGCAGCCCTACGAGGCGAACGAAGGCCGCCAGCACGCCGTCAGCCGCCCGAACAACAGCGTGGCCGCCGCGACAACGCCAGCACCGGGAAATGCTGGTACCACAGACGGTTCGGTAGCCGGGCTCAACGCTGCGAACCCCCGTGCAGCTACACCCAGGGAAACGAGTAAGGCAGCCGGCTATTGCAGCTGCCGGCTGCCCATCCAGTGGACGCCGTCTCGTCGTTAGGGACCACACCAGCGGACATGGGTTCCTAGTCGACACCGGTTCCGACTTATGTTGCTTCCCGCGCAACCTACTCAAGGGCCAGCGCGCGGTCACCAACTACAAGCTCAGCGCCGCGAACAGCAGTACTATCAACACGTACGGCTGCCTACCCATGCGAATCGACCTGGGGCTGCACCGGGTGTTCGTATGGCGTTTCGTCATCGCGGACGTCGCGTTGCCAATAATCGGCGCTGATTTCCTGGCACACTTTGGACTTCTACCGGACTGTCGAAGCGGGCGCCTGCTCGACGGGACGACGGGCCGCGTCGTAAGCGCGAATAAGGACCGATCGCCGCAACCCAGCGTCAGGGTGCTGACGACGTGCTCGCCATACCAGGACCTCCTGAGCCGATTCCCGGAGCTCACGCGCCCGGCCGGCGCGCCCCGCGTTGTTCGTCACACCACGGTTCACCACATCCGGACGACGCCAGGACCCCCAGTTTCCTGTAGACCACGACGCCTGGCACCGGAGCGGCTCCACATCGCACGGGCAGAATTCGAGGCCATGCTCGCCGACGGGACCGCGCGACGATCGAAGAGCCCGTGGGCATCGCCGCTGCATCTCGTGCCTAAGAAGAAAGACGGAGAATGGCGCCCATGCGGTGATTATCGCGCGCTGAACGCGCGAACCGTCCCAGACAGGTATCCCGTTCGGCACGTACAGGACTTTGCTATGAGCCTTCGAGGAAGCAAAATATATTCTGTCCTCGACCTCGTTAAGGCATACACACAGATTCCGGTGCACACGACGGACATCCCGAAAACGGCCATAACCACGCCGTTCGGGATGTTCGAATTCCCGTTCATGACCTTTGGACTGAGAAATGCTGGACAAACGTTCCAGAGGTTTATGGACGAAGTGTTACAGGGGCTGGACTTCTGCTTCCCGTACATCGACGACATTCTAATCTACAGCGCGTCTCCAGAGCAACACCGGGAACACCTGCGAACCGTTTTCCGCCGATTGTCGCAGCACGGCATAATCGTCAACGTGGAAAAGAGCGTGCTGGGCCAGCAGGCCGTAACCTTCCTCGGCTACCACGTTTCCTCGGAAGGCGTAAGCGCCGTACCAGAACGTGTCGCCGCACTGCGCGATTTCCAGCGCCCATCCAACGCCAGAGGGCTCCGTCGCTTCTTGGGAATGATAAATTTCTATCGTCGTTTCCTTCCCAAGGCAGCGGCGCATCAAGCAGAGCTCCAGGAGGCTCTCTCAGGTCTCCGCGGCACCCACCCTGTGCCCTGGAACCCACTCAGTACAGCAGCCTTCGAGAAATGCAAGGCCTCGCTCGCCAACGCAACGATGCTGGCTCACCCGGACCCTACGGCACAGCTCGGGCTTTTCACCGACGCGTCGCAGAATGCAGTCGGCGCCAGCTTGCAGCAGCAAGTGGGAGGAGCGTGGCAACCGTTGGGTTTCTTCTCCCGGAAGCTGACGCCGCAGCAAACACAGTGGCCGGCATATTATCGGGAGCTACTCGCCATCTTTTTGGCGGTCCGGCATTTTCGTCACGCGTTGGAGGCTCAACACACAATAATATTTACCGACCATAAGCCCATATGTTTTGCCTATCAGCAGCAGAACGAGAGACTCCCGCCCGTTCAGAGGAACCACCTGACGTACATTTCGCAGTTCACCACGGACATTCGGCACGTCAATGGGTCCCAAAACATAGTCGCCGACGCGTTATCCCGCGTCGAAGCTTTGACAGCAGCCAATAGCCCGGTGGATCTCAGCCGCATCGCCCAGCAGCAAGCCGAGGACGACGAGCTACGCGAGCTGCTAGCCGGCAGCACAGCACTCCAGCTCCGCCACGTCGATGTCCCAGGACTCGACCTCCGGGTGTTATGTGATGTATCGACGGGTCGCCAACGCCTAGTCGTCCCAGCTCCAAGTCGCAGACAGGTATTCGACGCGGTCCACGGCCTGAGCCATCCCGGCACACGCGCTACCACGCGCCTGATTACGTCGCGTTTCGTTTGGCCCGGGGTTAAACGAGACATACGCGTATGGACTCGGGCGTGTTTGCAATGTCAGCGCGCGAAGATTACACGGCACGTCCACACGCCACTGGGAGACTTCACGACGCCGTCAGCTCGTTTCCGTCACATACACATTGACATCGTGGGTCCACTGCCGCCAGCAGGCTCTTACCGCTACCTCCTGACGGCGATCGACCGTGCATCGCGTTGGCCAGAAGCTTATCCACTGGAGCGAATCACCGCAGAAGATGTGGCCAACGCCCTGCTCCACGGCTGGATCTCGCGCTATGGCTGCCCAGAGCGTGTTACTACGGACCAAGGACGGCAGTTCGAGTCCGATCTTTTTCAGGCACTGGGGAAGTACACGGGCTGGCAGAGGTCCCGCACGACGCCGTACCACCCACAGGCTAACGGGCTAGTAGAACGGCTCCACAGGCAGCTGAAGGCAGCGATAATGTGCCATGAAGGCGCCTCCTGGCTCGACGCCCTCCCGGTCGTCATGCTCGGGATTCGTACCGCCTTCAAGGAGGACCTGCAGACATCAGCCGCCGAACTGGTGTTTGGAGAACCGCTACGTCTGCCCGGCGAATTCTTCACCGCAGAACCCGAGCTTGGCGACCCGACGTCACTCATCGAGCGGGTCCGCCAGGCAACAACAAACATACGGCCCACACCGGCTTCGCGACGCTCCCGACCAGGAAGCTTCGTGTTCAAGGAGTTGGCGACTTGCACCCATGCTTTTCTCCGTGACGACGGTATAAAGGCCTCCCTTTGTACGCCTTACACGGGACCCTACCGCATCGTCAGCAGGGACGAGAAAACCTGCGTGTTGCATACAAGTCGCGGAGAAACACGAGTTTCACTGGACAGGGTAAAACCGGCCTTCATGTTGCGCCCAGAGGAAGCAGTTGGGCCCCCCAGCATAGCGCCGGCAGCCACGAACGACAGCCCGGTGGCACCACAGGCGACGTTCTCCACGCCAGCGCAAAGAGACTGGCCTCGCCCGCATCGCCTAGCAGCGCCGCCAACTCGCTCGGGTCGCCGGGCCCGTGCCCCGGACCGCTACTCGCCCACGCCGTAGAACATTTCGCACATTATTATTTTTTTTTTGTAAATATTCTGTATATTGTTTTGTAAAAATTATGAACATATATATTTATTATGGTATTGTAATGCGACTCTGGCACAAAACGTATATCCTGACTCCGTCTCTTAACGGGTGGCTGGTGTGGGGACGAATATTCCGTGTCCCCACGCGAGCAAGAGGGTCCCGTTACGCGTCCCGTTAGGGGATGCAAACAATGCTCCCCACCAAGTAACGGGACCCTACCGAGCTCCTACAGCGTGCACACGGAGAGCGCCATTCTGTTTCCGGCTCTCGCGCGACACATTACCTGTGCTTCCCGACAACGGCCAGAGTCGCACCACGTGGTGGAATAAAGTTTTAGTTTAGGAGACCAGGCTTATTACTCCCGGCTCCGGGAATCCTAACCCTGCACGAGTCTCTCCTATAAGTGTATATATATATACATGTAAAGAAACTTTAGTAGAGAAGAAATTAAAATTATAAAATAATTCGATCCGCGGAATATTAATTTGTAAGTTTTTACTAATGTTCGCTTGCAACAGCTATGCTGCGTGCGTGCGGCGGCGAGGAAGACGTTCGTAGATTACAACGGGCAGTCGTGTTTTTTTTTTTTTTTTTTTTTTTTTTTTTTTTTTTTTTTTTTAACTCACAGAAGAGTGTATATATATATACATGTAAAGAAACTTTAGTAGAGAAGAAATTAAAATTATAAAATAATTCGATCCGCGGAATATTAATTTGTAAGTTTTTACTAATGTTCGCTTGCAACAGCTATGCTGCGTGCGTGCGGCGGCGAGGAAGACGTTCGTAGATTACAACGGGCAGTCGTGTTTTTTTTTTTTTTTTTTTTTTTTTTTTTTTTTTTTTTTTTAACTCACAGAAGAGTGTATATATATATACATGTAAAGAAACTTTAGTAGAGAAGAAATTAAAATTATAAAATAATTCGATCCGCGGAATATTAATTTGTAAGTTTTTACTAATGTTCGCTTGCAACAGCTATGCTGCGTGCGTGCGGCGGCGAGGAAGACGTTCGTAGATTACAACGGGCAGTCGTGTTTTTTTTTTTTTTTTTTTTTTATTTTTTTTTTAACTCACAGAAGAGTGTATATATATATACATGTAAAGAAACTTTAGTAGAGAAGAAATTAAAATTATAAAATAATTCGATCCGCGGAATATTAATTTGTAAGTTTTTACTAATGTTCGCTTGCAACAGCTATGCTGCGTGCGTGCGGCGGCGAGGAAGACGTTCGTAGATTACAACGGGCAGTCGTGTTTTTTTTTTTTTTTTTTTTTTTTTTTTTTTTTTTTTTTTTTTTTTTTTAACTCACAGAAGAGTGTATATATATATACATGTAAAGAAACTTTAGTAGAGAAGAAATTAAAATTATAAAATAATTCGATCCGCGGAATATTAATTTGTAAGTTTTTACTAATGTTCGCTTGCAACAGCTATGCTGCGTGCGTGCGGCGGCGAGGAAGACGTTCGTAGATTACAACGGGCAGTCGTGTTTTTTTTTTTTTTTTTTTTTTTTTTTTTTTTTTTTTTTTAACTAACAGAAGAGTGTATATATATATACATGTAAAGAAACTTTAGTAGAGAAGAAATTAAAATTATAAAATAATTCGATCCGCGGAATATTAATTTGTAAGTTTTTACTAATGTTCGCTTGCAACAGCTATGCTGCGTGCGTGCGGCGGCGAGGAAGACGTTCGTAGATTACAACGGGCAGTCGTGTTTTTTTTTTTTTTTTTTTTTTTTTTTTTTTTTTTTTTTTAACTCACAGAAGAGTGTATATATATATACATGTAAAGAAACTTTAGTAGAGAAGAAATTAAAATTATAAAATAATTCGATCCGCGGAATATTAATTTGTAAGTTTTTACTAATGTTCGCTTGCAACAGCTATGCTGCGTGCGTGCGGCGGCGAGGAAGACGTTCGTAGATTACAACGGGCAGTCGTGTTTTTTTTTTTTTTTTTTTTTTTTTTTTTTAACTCACAGAAGAGTGTATATATATATACATGTAAAGAAACTTTAGTAGAGAAGAAATTAAAATTATAAAATAATTCGATCCGCGGAATATTAATTTGTAAGTTTTTACTAATGTTCGCTTGCAACAGCTATGCTGCGTGCGTGCGGCGGCGAGGAAGACGTTCGTAGATTACAACGGGCAGTCGTGTTTTTTTTTTTTTTTTTTTTTTTTTTTTTTTTTTTTTTAACTCACAGAAGAGTGTATATATATATACATGTAAAGAAACTTTAGTAGAGAAGAAATTAAAATTATAAAATAATTCGATCCGCGGAATATTAATTTGTAAGTTTTTACTAATGTTCGCTTGCAACAGCTATGCTGCGTGCGTGCGGCGGCGAGGAAGACGTTCGTAGATTACAACGGGCAGTCGTGTTTTTTTTTTTTTTTTTTTTTTTTTTTTTTTTTTTTTTTAACTCACAGAAGAGTGTATATATATATACATGTAAAGAAACTTTAGTAGAGAAGAAATTAAAATTATAAAATAATTCGATCCGCGGAATATTAATTTGTAAGTTTTTACTAATGTTCGCTTGCAACAGCTATGCTGCGTGCGTGCGGCGGCGAGGAAGACGTTCGTAGATTACAACGGGCAGTCGTGTTTTTTTTTTTTTTTTTTTTTTTTTTTTTTTTTTTTTTTAACTCACAGAAGAGTGTATATATATATACATGTAAAGAAACTTTAGTAGAGAAGAAATTAAAATTATAAAATAATTCGATCCGCGGAATATTAATTTGTAAGTTTTTACTAATGTTCGCTTGCAACAGCTATGCTGCGTGCGTGCGGCGGCGAGGAAGACGTTCGTAGATTACAACGGGCAGTCGTGTTTTTTTTTTTTTTTTTTTTTTTTTTTTTTTTTTTTTTTAACTCACAGAAGAGTGTATATATATATACATGTAAAGAAACTTTAGTAGAGAAGAAATTAAAATTATAAAATAATTCGATCCGCGGAATATTAATTTGTAAGTTTTTACTAATGTTCGCTTGCAACAGCTATGCTGCGTGCGTGCGGCGGCGAGGAAGACGTTCGTAGATTACAACGGGCAGTCGTGTTTTTTTTTTTTTTTTTTTTTTTTTTTTTAACTCACAGAAGAGTGTATATATATATATACATGTAAAGAAACTTTAGTAGAGAAGAAATTAAAATTATAAAATAATTCGATCCGCGGAATATTAATTTGTAAGTTTTTACTAATGTTCGCTTGCAACAGCTATGCTGCGTGCGTGCGGCGGCGAGGAAGACGTTCGTAGATTACAACGGGCAGTCGTGTTTTTTTTTTTTTTTTTTTTTTTAACTCACAGAAGAGTGTATATATATATACATGTAAAGAAACTTTAGTAGAGAAGAAATTAAAATTATAAAATAATTCGATCCGCGGAATATTAATTTGTAAGTTTTTACTAATGTTCGCTTGCAACAGCTATGCAGCGTGCGTGCGGCGGCGAGGAAGACGTTCGTAGATTACAACGGGCAGTCGTGTTTTTTTTTTTTTTTTTTTTTTTTAACTCACAGAAGAGTGTATATATATATACATGTAAAGAAACTTTAGTAGAGAAGAAATTAAAATTATAAAATAATTCGATCCGCGGAATATTAATTTGTAAGTTTTTACTAATGTTCGCTTGCAACAGCTATGCTGCGTGCGTGCGGCGGCGAGGAAGACGTTCGTAGATTACAACGGGCAGTCGTGTTTTTTTTTTTTTTTTTTTTTTTTTTTTTTTTTTTAACTCACAGAAGAGTGTATATATATATATACATGTAAAGAAACTTTAGTAGAGAAGAAATTAAAATTATAAAATAATTCGATCCGCGGAATATTAATTTGTAAGTTTTTACTAATGTTCGCTTGCAACAGCTATGCTGCGTGCGTGCGGCGGCGAGGAAGACGTTCGTAGATTACAACGGGCAGTCGTGTTTTTTTTTTTTTTTTTTTTTTTTTTTTTTTTTTTTTTAACTCACAGAAGAGTGTATATATATATACATGTAAAGAAACTTTAGTAGAGAAGAAATTAAAATTATAAAATAATTCGATCCGCGGAATATTAATTTGTAAGTTTTTACTAATGTTCGCTTGCAACAGCTATGCTGCGTGCGTGCGGCGGCGAGGAAGACGTTCGTAGATTACAACGGGCAGTCGGGTTTTTTTTTTTTTTTTTTTTTTTTTTTTTTTTTTTTTAACTCACAGAAGAGTGTATATATATATACATGTAAAGAAACTTTAGTAGAGAAGAAATTAAAATTATAAAATAATTCGATCCGCGGAATATTAATTTGTAAGTTTTTACTAATGTTCGCTTGCAACAGCTATGCTGCGTGCGTGCGGCGGCGAGGAAGACGTTCGTAGATTACAACGGGCAGTCGTGTTTTTTTTTTTTTTTTTTTTTTTTTTTTTTTTTTTTTAACTCACAGAAGAGTGTATATATATATACATGTAAAGAAACTTTAGTAGAGAAGAAATTAAAATTATAAAATAATTCGATCCGCGGAATATTAATTTGTAAGTTTTTACTAATGTTCGCTTGCAACAGCTATGCTGCGTGCGTGCGGCGGCGAGGAAGACGTTCGTAGATTACAACGGGCAGTCGTGTTTTTTTTTTTTTTTTTTTTTTTTTTTTTTTTTTTTTAACTCACAGAAGAGTGTATATATATATACATGTAAAGAAACTTTAGTAGAGAAGAAATTAAAATTATAAAATAATTCGATCCGCGGAATATTAATTTGTAAGTTTTTACTAATGTTCGCTTGCAACAGCTATGCTGCGTGCGTGCGGCGGCGAGGAAGACGTTCGTAGATTACAACGGGCAGTCGTGTTTTTTTTTTTTTTTTTTTTTTTTTTTTTTTTTTTTTTTAACTCACAGAAGAGTGTATATATATATACATGTAAAGAAACTTTAGTAGAGAAGAAATTAAAATTATAAAATAATTCGATCCGCGGAATATTAATTTGTAAGTTTTTACTAATGTTCGCTTGCAACAGCTATGCTGCGTGCGTGCGGCGGCGAGGAAGACGTTCGTAGATTACAACGGGCAGTCGTGTTTTTTTTTTTTTTTTTTTTTTTAACTCACAGAAGAGTGTATATATATATACATGTAAAGAAACTTTAGTAGAGAAGAAATTAAAATTATAAAATAATTCGATCCGCGGAATATTAATTTGTAAGTTTTTACTAATGTTCGCTTGCAACAGCTATGCTGCGTGCGTGCGGCGGCGAGGAAGACGTTCGTAGATTACAACGGGCAGTCGTGTTTTTTTTTTTTTTTTTTTTTTTTTTTTTTTTTTTTTTAACTCACAGAAGAGTGTATATATATATACATGTAAAGAAACTTTAGTAGATAAAAAATTAAAATTATAAAATAATTCGATCCGCGGAATATTAATTTGTAAGTTTTTACTAATGTTCGCTTGCAACAGCTATGCTGCGTGCGTGCGGCGGCGAGGAAGACGTTCGTAGATTACAACGGGCAGTCGTGTTTTTTTTTTTTTTTTTTTTTTTTTTTTTTTTTTTTTTTTTTAACTCACAGAAGAGTGTATATATATATACATGTAAAGAAACTTTAGTAGAGAAGAAATTAAAATTATAAAATAATTCGATCCGCGGAATATTAATTTGTAAGTTTTTACTAATGTTCGCTTGCAACAGCTATGCTGCGTGCGTGCGGCGGCGAGGAAGACGTTCGTAGATTACAACGGGCAGTCGTGTTTTTTTTTTTTTTTTTTTTTTTTTTTTTTTTAACTCACAGAAGAGTGTATATATATATACATGTAAAGAAACTTTAGTAGAGAAGAAATTAAAATTATAAAATAATTCGATCCGCGGAATATTAATTTGTAAGTTTTTACCTTGCAACAGCTATGCTGCGTGCGTGCGGCGGCGAGGAAGACGTTCGTAGATTACAACGGGCAGTCGTGTTTTTTTCAGTCGTGTTTTTTTTTTTTTTTTTTTTTTTTTTTTTTTTTTTTAACTCACAGAAGAGTGTATATATATATACATGTAAAGAAACTTTAGTAGAGAAGAAATTAAAATTATAAAATAATTCGATCCGCGGAATATTAATTTGTAAGTTTTTACTAATGTTCGCTTGCAACAGCTATGCTGCGTGCGTGCGGCGGCGAGGAAGACGTTCGTAGATTACAACGGGCAGTCGTGTTTTTTTTTTTTTTTTTTTTTTTTTTTTTTTTTTTTTAACTCACAGAAGAGTGTATATATATATACATGTAAAGAAACTTTAGTAGAGAAGAAATTAAAATTATAAAATAATTCGATCCGCGGAATATTAATTTGTAAGTTTTTACTAATGTTCGCTTGCAACAGCTATGCTGCGTGCGTGCGGCGGCGAGGAAGACGTTCGTAGATTACAACGGGCAGTCGTGTTTTTTTTTTTTTTTTTTTTTTTTTTTTTTTTTTTTTAACTCACAGAAGAGTGTATATATATATACATGTAAAGAAACTTTAGTAGAGAAGAAATTAAAATTATAAAATAATTCGATCCGCGGAATATTAATTTGTAAGTTTTTACTAATGTTCGCTTGCAACAGCTATGCTGCGTGCGTGCGGCGGCGAGGAAGACGTTCGTAGATTACAACGGGCAGTCGTGTTTTTTTTTTTTTTTTTTTTTTTTTTTTTTTTTTAACTCACAGAAGAGTGTATATATATATACATGTAAAGAAACTTTAGTAGAGAAGAAATTAAAATTATAAAATAATTCGATCCGCGGAATATTAATTTGTAAGTTTTTACTAATGTTCGCTTGCAACAGCTATGCTGCGTGCGTGCGGCGGCGAGGAAGACGTTCGTAGATTACAACGGGCAGTCGTGTTTTTTTTTTTTTTTTTTTTTTTTTTTTTTTTTTTTAACTCACAGAAGAGTGTATATATATATACATGTAAAGAAACTTTAGTAGAGAAGAAATTAAAATTATAAAATAATTCGATCCGCGGAATATTAATTTGTAAGTTTTTACTAATGTTCGCTTGCAACAGCTATGCTGCGTGCGTGCGGCGGCGAGGAAGACGTTCGTAGATTACAACGGGCAGTCGTGTTTTTTTTTTTTTTTTTTTTTTTTTTTTTTTTTTTAACTCACAGAAGAGTGTATATATATATACATGTAAAGAAACTTTAGTAGAGAAGAAATTAAAATTATAAAATAATTCGATCCGCGGAATATTAATTTGTAAGTTTTTACTAATGTTCGCTTGCAACAGCTATGCTGCGTGCGTGCGGCGGCGAGGAAGACGTTCGTAGATTACAACGGGCAGTCGTGTTTTTTTTTTTTTTTTTTTTTTTTTTTTTTTTTTTTAACTCACAGAAGAGTGTATATATATATACATGTAAAGAAACTTTAGTAGAGAAGAAATTAAAATTATAAAATAATTCGATCCGCGGAATATTAATTTGTAAGTTTTTACTAATGTTCGCTTGCAACAGCTATGCTGCGTGCGTGCGGCGGCGAGGAAGACGTTCGTAGATTACAACGGGCAGTCGTGTTTTTTTTTTTTTTTTTTTTTTTTTTTTTTTTTTTTAACTCACAGAAGAGTGTATATATATATACATGTAAAGAAACTTTAGTAGAGAAGAAATTAAAATTATAAAATAATTCGATCCGCGGAATATTAATTTGTAAGTTTTTACTAATGTTCGCTTGCAACAGCTATGCTGCGTGCGTGCGGCGGCGAGGAAGACGTTCGTAGATTACAACGGGCAGTCGTGTTTTTTTTTTTTTTTTTTTTTTTTTTTTTTTTTTTTTAACTCACAGAAGAGTGTATATATATATACATGTAAAGAAACTTTAGTAGAGAAGAAATTAAAATTATAAAATAATTCGATCCGCGGAATATTAATTTGTAAGTTTTTACTAATGTTCGCTTGCAACAGCTATGCTGCGTGCGTGCGGCGGCGAGGAAGACGTTCGTAGATTACAACGGGCAGTCGTGTTTTTTTTTTTTTTTTTTTTTTTTTTTTTTTTTTTTAACTCACAGAAGAGTGTATATATATATACATGTAAAGAAACTTTAGTAGAGAAGAAATTAAAATTATAAAATAATTCGATCCGCGGAATATTAATTTGTAAGTTTTTACTAATGTTCGCTTGCAACAGCTATGCTGCGTGCGTGCGGCGGCGAGGAAGACGTTCGTAGATTACAACGGGCAGTCGTGTTTTTTTTTTTTTTTTTTTTTTTTTTTTTTTTTTTTAACTCACAGAAGAGTGTATATATATATACATGTAAAGAAACTTTAGTAGAGAAGAAATTAAAATTATAAAATAATTCGATCCGCGGAATATTAATTTGTAAGTTTTTACTAATGTTCGCTTGCAACAGCTATGCTGCGTGCGTGCGGCGGCGAGGAAGACGTTCGTAGATTACAACGGGCAGTCGTGTTTTTTTTTTTTTTTTTTTTTTTTTTTTTTTTTTTTAACTCACAGAAGAGTGTATATATATATACATGTAAAGAAACTTTAGTAGAGAAGAAATTAAAATTATAAAATAATTCGATCCGCGGAATATTAATTTGTAAGTTTTTACTAATGTTCGCTTGCAACAGCTATGCTACGTTCGTAGATTACAACGGGCAGTCGTGTTTTTTTTTTTTTTTTTTTTTTTTTTTTTTTTTTTTTTAACTCACAGAAGAGTGTATATATATATACATGTAAAGAAACTTTAGTAGAGAAGAAATTAAAATTATAAAATAATTCGATCCGCGGAATATTAATTTGTAAGTTTTTACTAATGTTCGCTTGCAACAGCTATGCTGCGTGCGTGCGGCGGCGAGGAAGACGTTCGTAGATTACAACGGGCAGTCGTGTTTTTTTTTTTTTTTTTTTTTTTTTTTTTTTTTTTTTAACTCACAGAAGAGTGTATATATATATACATGTAAAGAAACTTTAGTAGAGAAGAAATTAAAATTATAAAATAATTCGATCCGCGGAATATTAATTTGTAAGTTTTTACTAATGTTCGCTTGCAACAGCTATGCTGCGTGCGTGCGGCGGCGAGGAAGACGTTCGTAGATTACAACGGGCAGTCGTGTTTTTTTTTTTTTTTTTTTTTTTTTTTTTTTTTTTTTAACTCACAGAAGAGTGTATATATATATACATGTAAAGAAACTTTAGTAGAGAAGAAATTAAAATTATAAAATAATTCGATCCGCGGAATATTAATTTGTAAGTTTTTACTAATGTTCGCTTGCAACAGCTATGCTGCGTGCGTGCGGCGGCGAGGAAGACGTTCGTAGATTACAACGGGCAGTCGTGTTTTTTTTTTTTTTTTTTTTTTTTTTTTTTTTTTTTTTAACTCACAGAAGAGTGTATATATATATACATGTAAAGAAACTTTAGTAGAGAAGAAATTAAAATTATAAAATAATTCGATCCGCGGAATATTAATTTCGGAATATTAATTTGTAAGTTTTTACTAATGTTCGCTTGCAACAGCTATGCTGCGTGCGTGCGGCGGCGAGGAAGACGTTCGTAGATTACAACGGGCAGTCGTGTTTTTTTTTTTTTTTTTTTTTTTTTTTTTTTTTTTTTTAACTCACAGAAGAGTGTATATATATATACATGTAAAGAAACTTTAGTAGAGAAGAAATTAAAATTATAAAATAATTCGATCCGCGGAATATTAATTTGTAAGTTTTTACTAATGTTCGCTTGCAACAGCTATGCTGCGTGCGTGCGGCGGCGAGGAAGACGTTCGTAGATTACAACGGGCAGTCGTGTTTTTTTTTTTTTTTTTTTTTTTTTTTTTTTTTTTTTAACTCACAGAAGAGTGTATATATATATACATGTAAAGAAACTTTAGTAGAGAAGAAATTAAAATTATAAAATAATTCGATCCGCGGAATATTAATTTGTAAGTTTTTACTAATGTTCGCTTGCAACAGCTATGCTGCGTGCGTGCGGCGGCGAGGAAGACGTTCGTAGATTACAACGGGCAGTCGTGTTTTTTTTTTTTTTTTTTTTTTTTTTTTTTTTTTTTTAACTCACAGAAGAGTGTATATATATATACATGTAAAGAAACTTTAGTAGAGAAGAAATTAAAATTATAAAATAATTCGATCCGCGGAATATTAATTTGTAAGTTTTTACTAATGTTCGCTTGCAACAGCTATGCTGCGTGCGTGCGGCGGCGAGGAAGACGTTCGTAGATTACAACGGGCAGTCGTGTTTTTTTTTTTTTTTTTTTTTTTTTTTTTTTTTTTTTAACTCACAGAAGAGTGTATATATATATACATGTAAAGAAACTTTAGTAGAGAAGAAATTAAAATTATAAAATAATTCGATCCGCGGAATATTAATTTGTAAGTTTTTACTAATGTTCGCTTGCAACAGCTATGCTGCGTGCGTGCGGCGGCGAGGAAGACGTTCGTAGATTACAACGGGCAGTCGTGTTTTTTTTTTTTTTTTTTTTTTTTTTTTTTTTTTTAACTCACAGAAGAGTGTATATATATATACATGTAAAGAAACTTTAGTAGAGAAGAAATTAAAATTATAAAATAATTCGATCCGCGGAATATTAATTTGTAAGTTTTTACTAATGTTCGCTTGCAACAGCTATGCTGCGTGCGTGCGGCGGCGAGGAAGACGTTCGTAGATTACAACGGGCAGTCGTGTTTTTTTTTTTTTTTTTTTTTTTTTTTTTTTTTTTTAACTCACAGAAGAGTGTATATATATATACATGTAAAGAAACTTTAGTAGAGAAGAAATTAAAATTATAAAATAATTCGATCCGCGGAATATTAATTTGTAAGTTTTTACTAATGTTCGCTTGCAACAGCTATGCTGCGTGCGTGCGGCGGCGAGGAAGACGTTCGTAGATTACAACGGGCAGTCGTGTTTTTTTTTTTTTTTTTTTTTTTTTTTTTTTTTTTTTAACTCACAGAAGAGTGTATATATATATACATGTAAAGAAACTTTAGTAGAGAAGAAATTAAAATTATAAAATAATTCGATCCGCGGAATATTAATTTGTAAGTTTTTACTAATGTTCGCTTGCAACAGCTATGCTGCGTGCGTGCGGCGGCGAGGAAGACGTTCGTAGATTACAACGGGCAGTCGTGTTTTTTTTTTTTTTTTTTTTTTTTTTTTTTTTTAACTCACAGAAGAGTGTATATATATATACATGTAAAGAAACTTTAGTAGAGAAGAAATTAAAATTATAAAATAATTCGATCCGCGGAATATTAATTTGTAAGTTTTTACTAATGTTCGCTTGCAACAGCTATGCTGCGTGCGTGCGGCGGCGAGGAAGACGTTCGTAGATTACAACGGGCAGTCGTGTTTTTTTTTTTTTTTTTTTTTTTTTTTTTTTTTTTTAACTCACAGAAGAGTGTATATATATATACATGTAAAGAAACTTTAGTAGAGAAGAAATTAAAATTATAAAATAATTCGATCCGCGGAATATTAATTTGTAAGTTTTTACTAATGTTCGCTTGCAACAGCTATGCTGCGTGCGTGCGGCGGCGAGGAAGACGTTCGTAGATTACAACGGGCAGTCGTGTTTTTTTTTTTTTTTTTTTTTTTTTTTTTTTTTTTTTAACTCACAGAAGAGTGTATATATATATACATGTAAAGAAACTTTAGTAGAGAAGAAATTAAAATTATAAAATAATTCGATCCGCGGAATATTAATTTGTAAGTTTTTACTAATGTTCGCTTGCAACAGCTATGCTGCGTGCGTGCGGCGGCGAGGAAGACGTTCGTAGATTACAACGGGCAGTCGTGTTTTTTTTTTTTTTTTTTTTTTTTTTTTTTTTTTTTTTTAACTCACAGAAGAGTGTATATATATATACATGTAAAGAAACTTTAGTAGAGAAGAAATTAAAATTATAAAATAATTCGATCCGCGGAATATTAATTTGTAAGTTTTTACTAATGTTCGCTTGCAACAGCTATGCTGCGTGCGTGCGGCGGCGAGGAAGACGTTCGTAGATTACAACGGGCAGTCGTGTATTTTTTTTTTTTTTTTTTTTTTTTTTTTTTAACTCACAGAAGAATGTATATATATATACATGTAAAGAAACTTTAGTAGAGAAGAAATTAAAATTATAAAATAATTCGATCCGCGGAATATTAATTTGTAAGTTTTTACTAATGTTCGCTTGCAACAGCTATGCTGCGTGCGTGCGGCGGCGAGGAAGACGTTCGTAGATTACAACGGGCAGTCGTGTTTTTTTTTTTTTTTTTTTTTTTTTTTTTTTTTTTTAACTCACAGAAGAGTGTATATATATATACATGTAAAGAAACTTTAGTAGAGAAGAAATTAAAATTATAAAATAATTCGATCCGCGGAATATTAATTTGTAAGTTTTTACTAATGTTCGCTTGCAACAGCTATGCTGCGTGCGTGCGGCGGCGAGGAAGACGTTCGTAGATTACAACGGGCAGTCGTGTTTTTTTTTTTTTTTTTTTTTTTTTTTTTTTTTTTAACTCACAGAAGAGTGTATATATATATACATGTAAAGAAACTTTAGTAGAGAAGAAATTAAAATTATAAAATAATTCGATCCGCGGAATATTAATTTGTAAGTTTTTACTAATGTTCGCTTGCAACAGCTATGCTGCGTGCGTGCGGCGGCGAGGAAGACGTTCGTAGATTACAACGGGCAGTCGTGTTTTTTTTTTTTTTTTTTTTTTTTTTTTTTTTTTTTTTAACTCACAGAAGAGTGTATATATATATACATGTAAAGAAACTTTAGTAGAGAAGAAATTAAAATTATAAAATAATTCGATCCGCGGAATATTAATTTGTAAGTTTTTACTAATGTTCGCTTGCAACAGCTATGCTGCGTGCGTGCGGCGGCGAGGAAGACGTTCGTAGATTACAACGGGCAGTCGTGTTTTTTTTTTTTTTTTTTTTTTTTTTTTTTTTTTTTTAACTCACAGAAGAGTGTATATATATATACATGTAAAGAAACTTTAGTAGAGAAGAAATTAAAATTATAAAATAATTCGATCCGCGGAATATTAATTTGTAAGTTTTTACTAATGTTCGCTTGCAACAGCTATGCTGCGTGCGTGCGGCGGCGAGGAAGACGTTCGTAGATTACAACGGGCAGTCGTGTTTTTTTTTTTTTTTTTTTTTTTTTTTTTTTTAACTCACAGAAGAGTGTATATATATATACATGTAAAGAAACTTTAGTAGAGAAGAAATTAAAATTATAAAATAATTCGATCCGCGGAATATTAATTTGTAAGTTTTTACTAATGTTCGCTTGCAACAGCTATGCTGCGTGCGTGCGGCGGCGAGGAAGACGTTCGTAGATTACAACGGGCAGTCGTGTTTTTTTTTTTTTTTTTTTTTTTTTTTTTTTTTTAACTCACAGAAGAGTGTATATATATATACATGTAAAGAAACTTTAGTAGAGAAGAAATTAAAATTATAAAATAATTCGATCCGCGGAATATTAATTTGTAAGTTTTTACTAATGTTCGCTTGCAACAGCTATGCTGCGTGCGTGCGGCGGCGAGGAAGACGTTCGTAGATTACAACGGGCAGTCGTGTTTTTTTTTTTTTTTTTTTTTTTTTTTTTTTTTTTTTAACTCACAGAAGAGTGTATATATATATACATGTAAAGAAACTTTAGTAGAGAAGAAATTAAAATTATAAAATAATTCGATCCGCGGAATATTAATTTGTAAGTTTTTACTAATGTTCGCTTGCAACAGCTATGCTGCGTGCGTGCGGCGGCGAGGAAGACGTTCGTAGATTACAACGGGCAGTCGTGTTTTTTTTTTTTTTTTTTTTTTTTTTTTTTTTTTTAACTCACAGAAGAGTGTATATATATATACATGTAAAGAAACTTTAGTAGAGAAGAAATTAAAATTATAAAATAATTCGATCCGCGGAATATTAATTTGTAAGTTTTTACTAATGTTCGCTTGCAACAGCTATGCTGCGTGCGTGCGGCGGCGAGGAAGACGTTCGTAGATTACAACGGGCAGTCGTGTTTTTTTTTTTTTTTTTTTTTTTTTTTTTTTTTTTAACTCACAGAAGAGTGTATATATATATACATGTAAAGAAACTTTAGTAGAGAAGAAATTAAAATTATAAAATAATTCGATCCGCGGAATATTAATTTGTAAGTTTTTACTAATGTTCGCTTGCAACAGCTATGCTGCGTGCGTGCGGCGGCGAGGAAGACGTTCGTAGATTACAACGGGCAGTCGTGTTTTTTTTTTTTTTTTTTTTTTTTTTTTTTTTTTTTTAACTCACAGAAGAGTGTATATATATATACATGTAAAGAAACTTTAGTAGAGAAGAAATTAAAATTATAAAATAATTCGATCCGCGGAATATTAATTTGTAAGTTTTTACTAATGTTCGCTTGCAACAGCTATGCTGCGTGCGTGCGGCGGCGAGGAAGACGTTCGTAGATTACAACGGGCAGTCGTGTTTTTTTTTTTTTTTTTTTTTTTTTTTTTTTTTTTTTAACTCACAGAAGAGTGTATATATATATACATGTAAAGAAACTTTAGTAGAGAAGAAATTAAAATTATAAAATAATTCGATCCGCGGAATATTAATTTGTAAGTTTTTACTAATGTTCGCTTGCAACAGCTATGCTGCGTGCGTGCGGCGGCGAGGAAGACGTTCGTAGATTACAACGGGCAGTCGTGTTTTTTTTTTTTTTTTTTTTTTTTTTTTTTTTTTTTAACTCACAGAAGAGTGTATATATATATACATGTAAAGAAACTTTAGTAGAGAAGAAATTAAAATTATAAAATAATTCGATCCGCGGAATATTAATTTGTAAGTTTTTACTAATGTTCGCTTGCAACAGCTATGCTGCGTGCGTGCGGCGGCGAGGAAGACGTTCGTAGATTACAACGGGCAGTCGTGTTTTTTTTTTTTTTTTTTTTTTTTTTTTTTTTTTTTTTAACTCACAGAAGAGTGTATATATATATACATGTAAAGAAACTTTAGTAGAGAAGAAATTAAAATTATAAAATAATTCGATCCGCGGAATATTAATTTGTAAGTTTTTACTAATGTTCGCTTGCAACAGCTATGCTGCGTGCGTGCGGCGGCGAGGAAGACGTTCGTAGATTACAACGGGCAGTCGTGTTTTTTTTTTTTTTTTTTTTTTTTTTTTTTTTTTTTTTAACTCACAGAAGAGTGTATATATATATACATGTAAAGAAACTTTAGTAGAGAAGAAATTAAAATTATAAAATAATTCGATCCGCGGAATATTAATTTGTAAGTTTTTACTAATGTTCGCTTGCAACAGCTATGCTGCGTGCGTGCGGCGGCGAGGAAGACGTTCGTAGATTACAACGGGCAGTCGTGTTTTTTTTTTTTTTTTTTTTTTTTTTTTTTTTTTTTTTAACTCACAGAAGAGTGTATATATATATACATGTAAAGAAACTTTAGTAGAGAAGAAATTAAAATTATAAAATAATTCGATCCGCGGAATATTAATTTGTAAGTTTTTACTAATGTTCGCTTGCAACAGCTATGCTGCGTGCGTGCGGCGGCGAGGAAGACGTTCGTAGATTACAACGGGCAGTCGTGTTTTTTTTTTTTTTTTTTTTTTTTTTTTTTTTTTTTTAACTCACAGAAGAGTGTATATATATATACATGTAAAGAAACTTTAGTAGAGAAGAAATTAAAATTATAAAATAATTCGATCCGCGGAATATTAATTTGTAAGTTTTTACTAATGTTCGCTTGCAACAGCTATGCTGCGTGCGTGCGGCGGCGAGGAAGACGTTCGTAGATTACAACGGGCAGTCGTGTTTTTTTTTTTTTTTTTTTTTTTTTTTTTTTTTTTAACTCACAGAAGAGTGTATATATATATACATGTAAAGAAACTTTAGTAGAGAAGAAATTAAAATTATAAAATAATTCGATCCGCGGAATATTAATTTGTAAGTTTTTACTAATGTTCGCTTGCAACAGCTATGCTGCGTGCGTGCGGCGGCGAGGAAGACGTTCGTAGATTACAACGGGCAGTCGTGTTTTTTTTTTTTTTTTTTTTTTTTTTTTTTTTTTTTTTAACTCACAGAAGAGTGTATATATATATACATGTAAAGAAACTTTAGTAGAGAAGAAATTAAAATTATAAAATAATTCGATCCGCGGAATATTAATTTGTAAGTTTTTACTAATGTTCGCTTGCAACAGCTATGCTGCGTGCGTGCGGCGGCGAGGAAGACGTTCGTAGATTACAACGGGCAGTCGTGTTTTTTTTTTTTTTTTTTTTTTTTTTTTTTTTTTTTTAACTCACAGAAGAGTGTATATATATATACATGTAAAGAAACTTTAGTAGAGAAGAAATTAAAATTATAAAATAATTCGATCCGCGGAATATTAATTTGTAAGTTTTTACTAATGTTCGCTTGCAACAGCTATGCTGCGTGCGTGCGGCGGCGAGGAAGACGTTCGTAGATTACAACGGGAAGTCGTGTTTTTTTTTTTTTTTTTTTTTTTTTTTTTTTTTTTTTTAACTCACAGAAGAGTGTATATATATATACATGTAAAGAAACTTTAGTAGAGAAGAAATTAAAATTATAAAATAATTCGATCCGCGGAATATTAATTTGTAAGTTTTTACTAATGTTCGCTTGCAACAGCTATGCTGCGTGCGTGCGGCGGCGAGGAAGACGTTCGTAGATTACAACGGGCAGTCGTGTTTTTTTTTTTTTTTTTTTTTTTTTTTTTTTTTTTTTTAACTCACAGAAGAGTGTATATATATATACATGTAAAGAAACTTTAGTAGAGAAGAAATTAAAATTATAAAATAATTCGATCCGCGGAATATTAATTTGTAAGTTTTTACTAATGTTCGCTTGCAACAGCTATGCTGCGTGCGTGCGGCGGCGAGGAAGACGTTCGTAGATTACAACGGGCAGTCGTGTTTTTTTTTTTTTTTTTTTTTTTTTTTTTTTTTTTTTTAACTCACAGAAGAGTGTATATATATATACATGTAAAGAAACTTTAGTAGAGAAGAAATTAAAATTATAAAATAATTCGATCCGCGGAATATTAATTTGTAAGTTTTTACTAATGTTCGCTTGCAACAGCTATGCTGCGTGCGTGCGGCGGCGAGGAAGACGTTCGTAGATTACAACGGGCAGTCGTGTTTTTTTTTTTTTTTTTTTTTTTTTTTTTTTTTTTTTAACTCACAGAAGAGTGTATATATATATACATGTAAAGAAACTTTAGTAGAGAAGAAATTAAAATTATAAAATAATTCGATCCGCGGAATATTAATTTGTAAGTTTTTACTAATGTTCGCTTGCAACAGCTATGCTGCGTGCGTGCGGCGGCGAGGAAGACGTTCGTAGATTACAACGGGCAGTCGTGTTTTTTTTTTTTTTTTTTTTTTTTTTTTTTTTTTTTTAACTCACAGAAGAGTGTATATATATATACATGTAAAGAAACTTTAGTAGAGAAGAAATTAAAATTATAAAATAATTCGATCCGCGGAATATTAATTTGTAAGTTTTTACTAATGTTCGCTTGCAACAGCTATGCTGCGTGCGTGCGGCGGCGAGGAAGACGTTCGTAGATTACAACGGGCAGTCGTGTTTTTTTTTTTTTTTTTTTTTTTTTTTTTTTTTTTAACTCACAGAAGAGTGTATATATATATACATGTAAAGAAACTTTAGTAGAGAAGAAATTAAAATTATAAAATAATTCGATCCGCGGAATATTAATTTGTAAGTTTTTACTAATGTTCGCTTGCAACAGCTATGCTGCGTGCGTGCGGCGGCGAGGAAGACGTTCGTAGATTACAACGGGCAGTCGTGTTTTTTTTTTTTTTTTTTTTTTTTTTTTTTTTTTTTTTAACTCACAGAAGAGTGTATATATATATACATGTAAAGAAACTTTAGTAGAGAAGAAATTAAAATTATAAAATAATTCGATCCGCGGAATATTAATTTGTAAGTTTTTACTAATGTTCGCTTGCAACAGCTATGCTGCGTGCGTGCGGCGGCGAGGAAGACGTTCGTAGATTACAACGGGCAGTCGTGTTTTTTTTTTTTTTTTTTTTTTTTTTTTTTTTTTTTTTAACTCACAGAAGAGTGTATATATATATACATGTAAAGAAACTTTAGTAGAGAAGAAATTAAAATTATAAAATAATTCGATCCGCGGAATATTAATTTGTAAGTTTTTACTAATGTTCGCTTGCAACAGCTATGCTGCGTGCGTGCGGCGGCGAGGAAGACGTTCGTAGATTACAACGGGCAGTCGTGTTTTTTTTTTTTTTTTTTTTTTTTTTTTTTTTTTTTTAACTCACAGAAGAGTGTATATATATATACATGTAAAGAAACTTTAGTAGAGAAGAAATTAAAATTATAAAATAATTCGATCCGCGGAATATTAATTTGTAAGTTTTTACTAATGTTCGCTTGCAACAGCTATGCTGCGTGCGTGCGGCGGCGAGGAAGACGTTCGTAGATTACAACGGGCAGTCGTGTTTTTTTTTTTTTTTTTTTTTTTTTTTTTTTTTTTTTTAACTCACAGAAGAGTGTATATATATATACATGTAAAGAAACTTTAGTAGAGAAGAAATTAAAATTATAAAATAATTCGATCCGCGGAATATTAATTTGTAAGTTTTTACTAATGTTCGCTTGCAACAGCTATGCTGCGTGCGTGCGGCGGCGAGGAAGACGTTCGTAGATTACAACGGGCAGTCGTGTTTTTTTTTTTTTTTTTTTTTTTTTTTTTTTTTTTTAACTCACAGAAGAGTGTATATATATATACATGTAAAGAAACTTTAGTAGAGAAGAAATTAAAATTATAAAATAATTCGATCCGCGGAATATTAATTTGTAAGTTTTTACTAATGTTCGCTTGCAACAGCTATGCTGCGTGCGTGCGGCGGCGAGGAAGACGTTCGTAGATTACAACGGGCAGTCGTGTTTTTTTTTTTTTTTTTTTTTTTTTTTTTTTTTTTTTAACTCACAGAAGAGTGTATATATATATACATGTAAAGAAACTTTAGTAGAGAAGAAATTAAAATTATAAAATAATTCGATCCGCGGAATATTAATTTGTAAGTTTTTACTAATGTTCGCTTGCAACAGCTATGCTGCGTGCGTGCGGCGGCGAGGAAGACGTTCGTAGATTACAACGGGCAGTCGTGTTTTTTTTTTTTTTTTTTTTTTTTTTTTTTTTTTTTTTAACTCACAGAAGAGTGTATATATATATACATGTAAAGAAACTTTAGTAGAGAAGAAATTAAAATTATAAAATAATTCGATCCGCGGAATATTAATTTGTAAGTTTTTACTAATGTTCGCTTGCAACAGCTATGCTGCGTGCGTGCGGCGGCGAGGAAGACGTTCGTAGATTACAACGGGCAGTCGTGTTTTTTTTTTTTTTTTTTTTTTTTTTTTTTTTTTTTTAACTCACAGAAGAGTGTATATATATATACATGTAAAGAAACTTTAGTAGAGAAGAAATTAAAATTATAAAATAATTCGATCCGCGGAATATTAATTTGTAAGTTTTTACTAATGTTCGCTTGCAACAGCTATGCTGCGTGCGTGCGGCGGCGAGGAAGACGTTCGTAGATTACAACGGGCAGTCGTGTTTTTTTTTTTTTTTTTTTTTTTTTTTTTTTTTTTTTAACTCACAGAAGAGTGTATATATATATACATGTAAAGAAACTTTAGTAGAGAAGAAATTAAAATTATAAAATAATTCGATCCGCGGAATATTAATTTGTAAGTTTTTACTAATGTTCGCTTGCAACAGCTATGCTGCGTGCGTGCGGCGGCGAGGAAGACGTTCGTAGATTACAACGGGCAGTCGTGTTTTTTTTTTTTTTTTTTTTTTTTTTTTTTTTTTTTAACTCACAGAAGAGTGTATATATATATACATGTAAAGAAACTTTAGTAGAGAAGAAATTAAAATTATAAAATAATTCGATCCGCGGAATATTAATTTGTAAGTTTTTACTAATGTTCGCTTGCAACAGCTATGCTGCGTGCGTGCGGCGGCGAGGAAGACGTTCGTAGATTACAACGGGCAGTCGTGTTTTTTTTTTTTTTTTTTTTTTTTTTTTTTTTTTTTTAACTCACAGAAGAGTGTATATATATATACATGTAAAGAAACTTTAGTAGAGAAGAAATTAAAATTATAAAATAATTCGATCCGCGGAATATTAATTTGTAAGTTTTTACTAATGTTCGCTTGCAACAGCTATGCTGCGTGCGTGCGGCGGCGAGGAAGACGTTCGTAGATTACAACGGGCAGTCGTGTTTTTTTTTTTTTTTTTTTTTTTTTTTTTTTTTTTTTTAACTCACAGAAGAGTGTATATATATATACATGTAAAGAAACTTTAGTAGAGAAGAAATTAAAATTATAAAATAATTCGATCCGCGGAATATTAATTTGTAAGTTTTTACTAATGTTCGCTTGCAACAGCTATGCTGCGTGCGTGCGGCGGCGAGGAAGACGTTCGTAGATTACAACGGGCAGTCGTGTTTTTTTTTTTTTTTTTTTTTTTTTTTTTTTTTTTTTTAACTCACAGAAGAGTGTATATATATATACATGTAAAGAAACTTTAGTAGAGAAGAAATTAAAATTATAAAATAATTCGATCCGCGGAATATTAATTTGTAAGTTTTTACTAATGTTCGCTTGCAACAGCTATGCTGCGTGCGTGCGGCGGCGAGGAAGACGTTCGTAGATTACAACGGGCAGTCGTGTTTTTTTTTTTTTTTTTTTTTTTTTTTTTTTTTTTTTAACTCACAGAAGAGTGTATATATATATACATGTAAAGAAACTTTAGTAGAGAAGAAATTAAAATTATAAAATAATTCGATCCGCGGAATATTAATTTGTAAGTTTTTACTAATGTTCGCTTGCAACAGCTATGCTGCGTGCGTGCGGCGGCGAGGAAGACGTTCGTAGATTACAACGGGCAGTCGTGTTTTTTTTTTTTTTTTTTTTTTTTTTTTTTTTTTTTTAACTCACAGAAGAGTGTATATATATATACATGTAAAGAAACTTTAGTAGAGAAGAAATTAAAATTATAAAATAATTCGATCCGCGGAATATTAATTTGTAAGTTTTTACTAATGTTCGCTTGCAACAGCTATGCTGCGTGCGTGCGGCGGCGAGGAAGACGTTCGTAGATTACAACGGGCAGTCGTGTTTTTTTTTTTTTTTTTTTTTTTTTTTTTTTTTTTTTAACTCACAGAAGAGTGTATATATATATACATGTAAAGAAACTTTAGTAGAGAAGAAATTAAAATTATAAAATAATTCGATCCGCGGAATATTAATTTGTAAGTTTTTACTAATGTTCGCTTGCAACAGCTATGCTGCGTGCGTGCGGCGGCGAGGAAGACGTTCGTAGATTACAACGGGCAGTCGTGTTTTTTTTTTTTTTTTTTTTTTTTTTTTTTTTTTTTTTAACTCACAGAAGAGTGTATATATATATACATGTAAAGAAACTTTAGTAGAGAAGAAATTAAAATTATAAAATAATTCGATCCGCGGAATATTAATTTGTAAGTTTTTACTAATGTTCGCTTGCAACAGCTATGCTGCGTGCGTGCGGCGGCGAGGAAGACGTTCGTAGATTACAACGGGCAGTCGTGTTTTTTTTTTTTTTTTTTTTTTTTTTTTTTTTTTTTTTAACTCACAGAAGAGTGTATATATATATACATGTAAAGAAACTTTAGTAGAGAAGAAATTAAAATTATAAAATAATTCGATCCGCGGAATATTAATTTGTAAGTTTTTACTAATGTTCGCTTGCAACAGCTATGCTGCGTGCGTGCGGCGGCGAGGAAGACGTTCGTAGATTACAACGGGCAGTCGTGTTTTTTTTTTTTTTTTTTTTTTTTTTTTTTTTTTTTTTAACTCACAGAAGAGTGTATATATATATACATGTAAAGAAACTTTAGTAGAGAAGAAATTAAAATTATAAAATAATTCGATCCGCGGAATATTAATTTGTAAGTTTTTACTAATGTTCGCTTGCAACAGCTATGCTGCGTGCGTGCGGCGGCGAGGAAGACGTTCGTAGATTACAACGGGCAGTCGTGTTTTTTTTTTTTTTTTTTTTTTTTTTTTTTTTTTTTTTAACTCACAGAAGAGTGTATATATATATACATGTAAAGAAACTTTAGTAGAGAAGAAATTAAAATTATAAAATAATTCGATCCGCGGAATATTAATTTGTAAGTTTTTACTAATGTTCGCTTGCAACAGCTATGCTGCGTGCGTGCGGCGGCGAGGAAGACGTTCGTAGATTACAACGGGCAGTCGTGTTTTTTTTTTTTTTTTTTTTTTTTTTTTTTTTTTTTTTAACTCACAGAAGAGTGTATATATATATACATGTAAAGAAACTTTAGTAGAGAAGAAATTAAAATTATAAAATAATTCGATCCGCGGAATATTAATTTGTAAGTTTTTACTAATGTTCGCTTGCAACAGCTATGCTGCGTGCGTGCGGCGGCGAGGAAGACGTTCGTAGATTACAACGGGCAGTCGTGTTTTTTTTTTTTTTTTTTTTTTTTTTTTTTTTTTTTTTAACTCACAGAAGAGTGTATATATATATACATGTAAAGAAACTTTAGTAGAGAAGAAATTAAAATTATAAAATAATTCGATCCGCGGAATATTAATTTGTAAGTTTTTACTAATGTTCGCTTGCAACAGCTATGCTGCGTGCGTGCGGCGGCGAGGAAGACGTTCGTAGATTACAACGGGCAGTCGTGTTTTTTTTTTTTTTTTTTTTTTTTTTTTTTTTTTTTTTAACTCACAGAAGAGTGTATATATATATACATGTAAAGAAACTTTAGTAGAGAAGAAATTAAAATTATAAAATAATTCGATCCGCGGAATATTAATTTGTAAGTTTTTACTAATGTTCGCTTGCAACAGCTATGCTGCGTGCGTGCGGCGGCGAGGAAGACGTTCGTAGATTACAACGGGCAGTCGTGTTTTTTTTTTTTTTTTTTTTTTTTTTTTTTTTTTTTTTAACTCACAGAAGAGTGTATATATATATACATGTAAAGAAACTTTAGTAGAGAAGAAATTAAAATTATAAAATAATTCGATCCGCGGAATATTAATTTGTAAGTTTTTACTAATGTTCGCTTGCAACAGCTATGCTGCGTGCGTGCGGCGGCGAGGAAGACGTTCGTAGATTACAACGGGCAGTCGTGTTTTTTTTTTTTTTTTTTTTTTTTTTTTTTTTTTTTTTAACTCACAGAAGAGTGTATATATATATACATGTAAAGAAACTTTAGTAGAGAAGAAATTAAAATTATAAAATAATTCGATCCGCGGAATATTAATTTGTAAGTTTTTACTAATGTTCGCTTGCAACAGCTATGCTGCGTGCGTGCGGCGGCGAGGAAGACGTTCGTAGATTACAACGGGCAGTCGTGTTTTTTTTTTTTTTTTTTTTTTTTTTTTTTTTTTTTTTAACTCACAGAAGAGTGTATATATATATACATGTAAAGAAACTTTAGTAGAGAAGAAATTAAAATTATAAAATAATTCGATCCGCGGAATATTAATTTGTAAGTTTTTACTAATGTTCGCTTGCAACAGCTATGCTGCGTGCGTGCGGCGGCGAGGAAGACGTTCGTAGATTACAACGGGCAGTCGTGTTTTTTTTTTTTTTTTTTTTTTTTTTTTTTTTTTTTTTAACTCACAGAAGAGTGTATATATATATACATGTAAAGAAACTTTAGTAGAGAAGAAATTAAAATTATAAAATAATTCGATCCGCGGAATATTAATTTGTAAGTTTTTACTAATGTTCGCTTGCAACAGCTATGCTGCGTGCGTGCGGCGGCGAGGAAGACGTTCGTAGATTACAACGGGCAGTCGTGTTTTTTTTTTTTTTTTTTTTTTTTTTTTTTTTTTTTTAACTCACAGAAGAGTGTATATATATATACATGTAAAGAAACTTTAGTAGAGAAGAAATTAAAATTATAAAATAATTCGATCCGCGGAATATTAATTTGTAAGTTTTTACTAATGTTCGCTTGCAACAGCTATGCTGCGTGCGTGCGGCGGCGAGGAAGACGTTCGTAGATTACAACGGGCAGTCGTGTTTTTTTTTTTTTTTTTTTTTTTTTTTTTTTTTTTTTAACTCACAGAAGAGTGTATATATATATACATGTAAAGAAACTTTAGTAGAGAAGAAATTAAAATTATAAAATAATTCGATCCGCGGAATATTAATTTGTAAGTTTTTACTAATGTTCGCTTGCAACAGCTATGCTGCGTGCGTGCGGCGGCGAGGAAGACGTTCGTAGATTACAACGGGCAGTCGTGTTTTTTTTTTTTTTTTTTTTTTTTTTTTTTTTTTTTTTAACTCACAGAAGAGTGTATATATATATACATGTAAAGAAACTTTAGTAGAGAAGAAATTAAAATTATAAAATAATTCGATCCGCGGAATATTAATTTGTAAGTTTTTACTAATGTTCGCTTGCAACAGCTATGCTGCGTGCGTGCGGCGGCGAGGAAGACGTTCGTAGATTACAACGGGCAGTCGTGTTTTTTTTTTTTTTTTTTTTTTTTTTTTTTTTTTTTTTAACTCACAGAAGAGTGTATATATATATACATGTAAAGAAACTTTAGTAGAGAAGAAATTAAAATTATAAAATAATTCGATCCGCGGAATATTAATTTGTAAGTTTTTACTAATGTTCGCTTGCAACAGCTATGCTGCGTGCGTGCGGCGGCGAGGAAGACGTTCGTAGATTACAACGGGCAGTCGTGTTTTTTTTTTTTTTTTTTTTTTTTTTTTTTTTTTTTTTAACTCACAGAAGAGTGTATATATATATACATGTAAAGAAACTTTAGTAGAGAAGAAATTAAAATTATAAAATAATTCGATCCGCGGAATATTAATTTGTAAGTTTTTACTAATGTTCGCTTGCAACAGCTATGCTGCGTGCGTGCGGCGGCGAGGAAGACGTTCGTAGATTACAACGGGCAGTCGTGTTTTTTTTTTTTTTTTTTTTTTTTTTTTTTTTTTTTTTAACTCACAGAAGAGTGTATATATATATACATGTAAAGAAACTTTAGTAGAGAAGAAATTAAAATTATAAAATAATTCGATCCGCGGAATATTAATTTGTAAGTTTTTACTAATGTTCGCTTGCAACAGCTATGCTGCGTGCGTGCGGCGGCGAGGAAGACGTTCGTAGATTACAACGGGCAGTCGTGTTTTTTTTTTTTTTTTTTTTTTTTTTTTTTTTTTTTTTAACTCACAGAAGAGTGTATATATATATACATGTAAAGAAACTTTAGTAGAGAAGAAATTAAAATTATAAAATAATTCGATCCGCGGAATATTAATTTGTAAGTTTTTACTAATGTTCGCTTGCAACAGCTATGCTGCGTGCGTGCGGCGGCGAGGAAGACGTTCGTAGATTACAACGGGCAGTCGTGTTTTTTTTTTTTTTTTTTTTTTTTTTTTTTTTTTTTTAACTCACAGAAGAGTGTATATATATATACATGTAAAGAAACTTTAGTAGAGAAGAAATTAAAATTATAAAATAATTCGATCCGCGGAATATTAATTTGTAAGTTTTTACTAATGTTCGCTTGCAACAGCTATGCTGCGTGCGTGCGGCGGCGAGGAAGACGTTCGTAGATTACAACGGGCAGTCGTGTTTTTTTTTTTTTTTTTTTTTTTTTTTTTTTTTTTTTTAACTCACAGAAGAGTGTATATATATATACATGTAAAGAAACTTTAGTAGAGAAGAAATTAAAATTATAAAATAATTCGATCCGCGGAATATTAATTTGTAAGTTTTTACTAATGTTCGCTTGCAACAGCTATGCTGCGTGCGTGCGGCGGCGAGGAAGACGTTCGTAGATTACAACGGGCAGTCGTGTTTTTTTTTTTTTTTTTTTTTTTTTTTTTTTTTTTTTTAACTCACAGAAGAGTGTATATATATATACATGTAAAGAAACTTTAGTAGAGAAGAAATTAAAATTATAAAATAATTCGATCCGCGGAATATTAATTTGTAAGTTTTTACTAATGTTCGCTTGCAACAGCTATGCTGCGTGCGTGCGGCGGCGAGGAAGACGTTCGTAGATTACAACGGGCAGTCGTGTTTTTTTTTTTTTTTTTTTTTTTTTTTTTTTTTTTTTTAACTCACAGAAGAGTGTATATATATATACATGTAAAGAAACTTTAGTAGAGAAGAAATTAAAATTATAAAATAATTCGATCCGCGGAATATTAATTTGTAAGTTTTTACTAATGTTCGCTTGCAACAGCTATGCTGCGTGCGTGCGGCGGCGAGGAAGA
>JAYJMR010000036.1:0-34595 GCA_037074705.1 Zhengitettix transpicula
AGACTTTGTTATTTTAGTTTCTTGGTTGGTGAAATTCCAAACTTGTCGTCGAAACGTCGAAATATTGGGATATATTAATTAATATTAATTGATTAAGATTTTAGAAGTGCAGGTTTGAGTAATTTTTATAAAGAACGAGTCATTTATTATGAAATAAGACTTTGTTATTTGAAGATTCTTGGTTGGTGAAATTCCAAACTTGTCGTCGAAACGTCGAAATATTACGATATATTAATTAATATTAATAGATTAAGATTTAGAAGTGCAGGTTTGAGTAATTTTTATAAAGAACGAGTCATTTATTATGAAATAAGACTTTGTTATTTTTAGTTTCTTGGTTGGTGAAATTCCAAACTTGTCGTCGAAACGTCGAAATATTATGATATATTAATTAATTTTAATAGATTAAGATTTTAGAAGTGCAGGTTTGAGTAATTTTTATAAAGAACGAGTCATTTATTATGAAATAAGACTTTGTTATTTTTAGTTTCTTGGTTGGTGAAATTCCAAACTTGTCGTCGAAACGTCGAAATATTATGATATATTAATTAATATTAATAGATTAAGATTTTAGAAGTGCAGGTTTGAGTAATTTTTATAAAGAACGAGTCATTTATTATGAAATAAGACTTTGTTATTTTTAGTTTCTTGGTTGGTGAAATTCCAAACTTGTCGTCGAAACGTCGAAATATTACGATATATTAATTAATATTAATAGATTAAGATTTTAGAAGTGCAGGTTTGAGTAATTTTTATAAAGAACGAGTCATTTATTATGAAATAAGACTTTGTTATTTTTAGTTTCTTGGTTGGTGAAATTCCAAACTTGTCGTCGAAACGTCGAAATATTATGATATATTAATTAATTTTAATAGATTAAGATTTTAGAAGTGCAGGTTTGAGTAATTTTTATAAAGAACGAGTCATTTATTATGAAATAAGACTTTGTTATTTTTAGTTTCTTGGTTGGTGAAATTCCAAACTTGTCGTCGAAACGTCGAAATATTATGATATATTAATTAATTTTAATAGATTAAGATTTTAGAAGTGCAGGTTTGAGTAATTTTTATAAAGAACGAGTCATTTAGTATGAAATAAGACTTTGTTATTTTTAGTTTCTTGGTTGGTGAAATTCCAAACTTGTCGTCGAAACGTCGAAATATTACGATATATTAATTAATATTAATAGATTAAGATTTTAGAAGTGCAGGTTTGAGTAATTTTTATAAAGAACGAGTCATTTATTATGAAATAAGACTTTGTTATTTTTAGTTTCTTGGTTGGTGAAATTCCAAACTTGTCGTCGAAACGTCGAAATATTATGATATATTAATTAATTTTAATAGATTAAGATTTTAGAAGTGCAGGTTTGAGTAATTTTTATAAAGAACGAGTCATTTATTATGAAATAAGACTTTGTTATTTTTAGTTTCTTGGTTGGTGAAATTCCAAACTTGTCGTCGAAACGTCGAAATATTATGATATATTAATTAATTTTAATAGATTAAGATTTTAGAAGTGCAGGTTTGAGTAATTTTTATAAAGAACGAGTCATTTAGTATGAAATAAGACTTTGTTATTTTTAGTTTCTTGGTTGGTGAAATTCCAAACTTGTCGTCGAAACGTCGAAATATTACGATATATTAAATAATATTAATAGATTAAGATTTTAGAAGTGCAGGTTTGAGTAATTTTTATAAAGAACGAGTCATTTATTATGAAATAAGACTTTGTTATTTTAGTTTCTTGGTTGGTGAAATTCCAAACTTGTCGTCGAAACGTCGAAATATTACGATATATTAATTAATATTAATAGATTAAGATTTTAGAAGTGCAGGTTTGAGTAATTTTTATAAAGAACGAGTCATTTATTATGAAATAAGACTTTGTTATTTTTAGTTTCTTGGTTGGTGAAATTCCAAACTTGTCGTCGAAACGTCGAAATATTACGATATATTAATTAATATTAATAGATTAAGATTTTAGAAGTGCAGGTTTGAGTAATTTTTATAAAGAACGAGTCATTTATTATGAAATAAGACTTTGTTATTTTTAGTTTCTTGGTTGGTGAAATTCCAAACTTGTCGTCGAAACGTTGAAATATTACGATATATTAATTAATTTTAATAGATTAAGATTTTAGAAGTGCAGGTTTGAGTAATTTTTATAAAGAACGAGTCATTTATTATGAAATAAGACTTTGTTATTTTTAGTTTCTTGTTGGTGAAATTCCAAACTTGTCGTCGAAACGTCGAAATATTATGATATTTTAATTAATTTTAATAGATTAAGATTTTAGAAGTGCAGGTTTGAGTAATTTTTATAAAGAACGAGTCATTTATTATGAAATAAGACTTTGTTATTTTTAGTTTCTTGGTTGGTGAAATTCCAAACTTGTCGTCGAAACGTCGAAATATTCGGATATATTAAATTATATTAATTGATTAAGATTTTAGAAGTGCAGGTTTGAGTAATTTTTATAAAGAACGAGTCATTTATTATGAAATAAGACTTTGTTATTTGAAGATTCTTGGTTGGTGAAATTCCAAACTTGTCGTCGAAACGTCGAAATATTACGATATATTAATTAATATTAATAGATTAAGATTTAGAAGTGCAGGTTTGAGTAATATTTATAAAGAACGAGTCATTTATTATGAAATAAGACTTTGTTATTTGAAGATTCTTGGTTGGTGAAATTCCAAACTTGTCGTCGAAACGTCGAAATATTGGGATATAATAATTAAAATTAATAGATTAAGATTTTAGAAGTGCAGGTTGAGTAATTTTTATAAAGAACGAGTCATTTATTATGAAATAAGACTTTGTTATTTTTAGTTTCTTGGTTGGTGAAATTCCAAACTTGTCGTCGAAACGTCGAAATATTACGATATATTAATTAATATTAATAGATTAAGATTTTAGAAGTGCAGGTTTGAGTAATTTTTATAAAGAACGAGTCATTTATTATGAAATAAGACTTTGTTATTTGAAGATTCTTGGTTGGTGAAATTCCAAACTTGTCGTCGAAACGTCGAAATATTGGGATATATTAATTAATATTAATAGATTAAGATTTTAGAAGTGCAGGTTTGAGTAATTTTTATAAAGAACGAGTCATTTATTATGAAATAAGACTTTGTTATTTGAAGATTCTTGGTTGGTGAAATTCCAAACTTGTCGTCGAAACGTCGAAATATTGGGATATAATAATTAATATTAATAGATTAAGATTTTAGAAGTGCAGGTTTGAGTAATTTTTATAAAGAACGAGTCATTTATTATGAAATAAGACTTTGTTATTTTTAGTTTCTTGGTTGGTGAAATTCCAAACTTGTCGTCGAAACGTCGAAATATTACGATATATTAATTAATATTAATAGATTAAGATTTTAGAAGTGCAGGTTTGAGTAATTTTTATAAAGAACGAGTCATTTATTATGAAATAAGACTTTGTTATTTGAAGATTCTTGGTTGGTGAAATTCCAAACTTGTCGTCGAAACGTCGAAATATTGGGATATAATAATTAATATTAATAGATTAAGATTTTAGAAGTGCAGGTTTGAGTAATTTTTATAAAGAACGAGTCATTTATTATGAAATAAGACTTTGTTATTTTTAGTTTCTTGGTTGGTGAAATTCCAAACTTGTCGTCGAAACGTCTGAAATATTGGATATATTAATTAATATTAATAGATTAAGATTTTAGAAGTGCAGGTTTGAGTAATTTTTATAAAGAACGAGTCATTTATTATGAAATAAGACTTTGTTATTTTTAGTTTCTTGGTTGGTGAAATTCCAAACTTGTCGTCGAAACGTCGAAATATTACGATATATTAATTAATATTAATAGATTAAGATTTTAGAAGTGCAGGTTTGAGTAATTTTTATAAAGAACGAGTCATTTATTATGAAATAAGACTTTGTTATTTTTAGTTTCTTGGTTGGTGAAATTCCAAACTTGTCGTCGAAACGTCGAAATATTACGATATATTAATTAATATTAATAGATTAAGATTTTAGAAGTGCAGGTTTGAGTAATTTTTATAAAGAACGAGTCATTTATTATGAAATAAGACTTTGTTATTTTTAGTTTTCTGGTTGGTGAAATTCCAAACTTGTCGTCGAAACGTCGAAATATTGGGATATATTAATTAATATTAATAGATTAAGATTTTAGAAGTGCAGGTTTGAGTAATTTTTATAAAGAACGAGTCATTTATTATGAAATAAGACTTTGTTATTTGAAGATTCTTGGTTGGTGAAATTCCAAACTTGTCGTCGAAACGTCGAAATATTATGATATATTAATTAATATTAATAGATTAAGATTTAAGAAGTGCAGGTTTGAGTAATTTTTATAAAGAACGAGTCATTTATTATGAAATAAGACTTTGTTATTTGAAGATTCTTGGTTGGTGAAATTCCAAACTTGTCGTCGAAACGTCGAAATATTGGGATATAATAATTAATATTAATAGATTAAGATCTTAGAAGTGCAGGTTTGAGTAATTTTTATAAAGAACGAGTCATTTATTATGAAATAAGGCTTTGTTATTTTTAGTTTCTTGGTTGGTGAAATTCCAAACTTGTCGTCGAAACGTCGAAATATTACGATATATTAATTAATATTAATAGATTAAGATTTTAGAAGTGCAGGTTTGAGTAATTTTTATAAAGAACAAGTCATTTATTATGAAATAAGACTTTGTTATTTTTAGTTTCTTGGTTGGTGAAATTCCAAACTTGTCGTCGAAACGTCGAAATATTACGATATATTAATTAATATTAATAGATTAAGATTTTAGAAGTGCAGGTTTGAGTAATTTTTATAAAGAACGAGTCATTTATTATGAAGTAAGACTTAGTTATTTTAGTTCTTGGTTGGTGAAATTCCAAACTTGTCGTCGAAACGTCGAAATATTATGATATTTTAATTAATTTTAATAGATTAAGATTTTAGAAGTGCAGGTTTGAGTAATTTTTATAAAGAACGAGTCATTTATTATGAAATAAGACTTTGTTATTTTTAGTTTCTTGGTTGGTGAAATTCCAAACTTGTCGTCGAAACGTCAAAATATTATGATATATTAATTAATTTTAATAGATTAAGATTTTAGAAGTGCAGGTTTGAGTAATTTTTATAAAGAACGAGTCATTTAGTATGAAATAAGACTTTGTTATTTTTAGTTTCTTGGTTGGTGAAATTCCAAACTTGTCGTCGAAACGTCGAAATATTACGATATATTAATTAATATTAATAGATTAAGATTTTAGAAGTGCAGGTTTGAGTAATTTTTATAAAGAACGAGTCATTTATTATGAAATAAGACTTTGTTATTTTTAGTTTCTTGGTTGGTGAAATTCCAAACTTGTCGTCGAAACGTCGAAATATTACGATATATTAATTAATATTAATAGATTAAGATTTTAGAAGTGCAGGTTTGAGTAATTTTTATAAAGAACGAGTCATTTATTATGAAATAAGACTTTGTTATTTTTAGTTTCTTGGTTGGTGAAATTCCAAACTTGTCGTCGAAACGTCGAAATATTACGATATATTAATTAAAATTAATAGATTAAGATTTTAGAAGTGCAGGTTTGAGTAATTTTTATAAAGAACGAGTCATTTATTATGAAATAAGACTTTGTTATTTGAAGATTCTTGGTTGGTGAAATTCCAAACTTGTCGTCGAAACGTCGAAATATTACGATATATTAATTAATATTAATAGATTAAGATTTTAGAAGTGCAGGTTTGAGTAATTTTTATAAAGAACGAGTCATTTATTATGAAATAAGACTTTGTTATTTGAAGATTCTTGGTTGGTGAAATTCCAAACTTGTCGTCGAAACGTCGAAATATTGGGATATAATAATTAATATTAATAGATTAAGATTTTAGAAGTGCAGGTTTAAGTAATTTTTATAAAGAACGAGTCATTTATTATGAAATAAGACTTTGTTATTTTTAGTTTCTTGGTTGGTGAAATTCCAAACTTGTCGTCGAAACGTCGAAATATTACGATATATTAATTAATATTAATAGATTAAGATTTTAGAAGTGCAGGTTTGAGTAATTTTTATAAAGAACGAGTCATTTATTATGAAATAAGACTTTGTTATTTGAAGATTCTTGGTTGGTGAAATTCCAAACTTGTCGTCGAAACGTCGAAATATTGGGATATATTAATTAATATTAATAGATTAAGATTTTAGAAGTGCAGGTTTGAGTAATTTTTATAAAGAACGAGTCATTTATTATGAAATAAGACTTTGTTATTTGAAGATTCTTGGTTGTGAAATTCCAAACTTGTCGTCGAAACGTCGAAATATTACGATATATTAATTAATATTAATAGATTAATATTTTAGAAGTGCAGGTTTGAGTAATTTTTATAAAGAACGAGTCATTTATTATGAAATAAGACTTTGTTATTTGAAGATTCTTGGTTGGTGAAATTCCAAACTTGTCGTCGAAACGTCGAAATATTGGATATAATAATTAATATTAATAGATTAAGATTTTAGAAGTGCAGGTTTGAGTAATTTTTATAAAGAACGAGTCATTTATTATGAAATAAGACTTTGTTATTTTTAGTTTCTTGGTTGGTGAAATTCCAAACTTGTCGTCGAAACGTCGAAATATTACGATATATTACTTAATATTAATAGATTAAGATTTATGAAGTGCAGGTTTGAGTAATTTTTATAAAGAACGAGTCATTTATTATGAAATAAGACTTTGTTATTTGAAGATTCATGGTTGGTGAAATTCCAAACTTGTCGTCGAAACGTCGAAATATTGGGATATATTAATTAATATTAATAGATTAACATTTTAGAAGTGCAGGTTTGAGTAATTTTTATAAAGAACGAGTCATTTATTATGAAATAAGACTTTGTTATTTGAAGATTCTTGGTTGGTGAAATTCCAAACTTGTCGTCGAAACGTCGAAATATTACGATATATTAATTAATATTAATAGATTAAGATTTTAGAAGTGCAGGTTTGAGTAATTTTTATAAAGAACGAGTCATTTATTATGAAATAAGACTTTGTTATTTTTATTTTCTTGGTTGGTGAAATTCCAAACTTGTCGTCGAAACGTCGAAATATTACGATATATTAATTAATATTAATAGATTAAGATTTTAGAAGTGCAGGTTTGAGTAATTTTTATAAAGAACGAGTCATTTATTATGAAATAAGACTTTGTTATTTGAAGATTCTTGGTTGGTGAAATTCCAAACTTGTCGTCGAAACGTTGAAATATTACGATATATTAATTAATATTAATAGATTAAGATTTTAGAAGTGCAGGTTTGAGTAATTTTTATAAAGAACGAGTCATTTATTATGAAATAAGACTTTGTTATTTTTAGTTTCTTGGTTGGTGAAATTCCAAACTTGTCGTCGAAACGTCGAAATATTGGGATATATTAATTAATATTAATAGATTAAGATTTTAGAAGTGCAGGTTTGAGTAATTTTTATAAAGAACGAGTCATTTATTATGAAATAAGACTTTGTTATTTTTAGTTTCTTGGTTGGTGAAATTCCAAACTTGTCGTCGAAACGTCGAAATATTAAGATATATTAATTAATATTAATAGATTAAGATTTTAGAAGTGCAGGTTTGAGTAATTTTTATAAAGAACGAGTCATTTATTATGAAATAAGACTTTGTTATTTTTAGTTTCTTGGTTGGTGAAATTCCAAACTTGTCGTCGAAACGTCGAAATATTGGGATATATTAATTAATATTAATAGATTAAGATTTTAGAATTGCAGGTTTGAGTAATTTTTATAAAGAACGAGTCATTTATTATGAAATAAGACTTTGTTATTTTAAGATTCTTGGTTGGTGAAATTCCAAACTTGTCGTCGAAACGTCGAAATATTACGATATATTAATTAATATTAATAGATTAAGATTTTAGAAGTGCAGGTTTGAGTAATTTTTATAAAGAACGAGTCATTTATTATGAAATAAGACTTTGTTATTTTTAGTTTCTTGGTTGGTGAAATTCCAAACTTGTCGTCGAAACGTCGAAATATTGGGATATATTAATTAATATTAATAGATTAAGATTTAAGAAGTGCAGGTATGAGTAATTTTTATAAAGATCGAGTCATTTATTATGAAATAAGACTTTGTTATTTGAAGATTCTTGGTTGGTGAAATTCCAAACTTGTCGTCGAAACGTCGAAATATTGGGATATATTAATTAATATTAATAGATTAAGATTTTAGAAGTGCAGGTTTGAGTAATTTTTATAAAGAACGAGTCATTTATTATGAAATAAGACTTTGTTATTTGAAGATTCTTGGTTGGTGAAATTCCAAACTTGTCGTCGAAACGTCGAAATATTGGGATATATTAATTAATATTAATAGATTAAGATTTTAGAAGTGCAGGTTTGAGTAATTTTTATAAAGAACGAGTCATTTATTATGAAATAAGACTTTGTTATTTTTAGTTTCTTGGTTGGTGAAATTCCAAACTTGTCGTCGAAACGTCGAAATATTGGGATATATTAATTAATATTAATAGATTAAGATTTTAGAAGTGCAGGTTTGAGTAATTTTTATAAAGAACGAGTCATTTATTATGAAATAAGACTTTGTTATTTTTAGTTTCTTGGTTGGTGAAATTCCAAACTTGTCGTCGAAACGTCGTAATATTGGGATATATTAATTAATATTAATAGATTAAGATTTTAGAAGTGCAGGTTTGAGTAATTTTTATAAAGAACGAGTCATTTATTATGAAATAAGACTTTGTTATTTTTAGTTTCTTGGTTGGTGAAATTCCAAACTTGTCGTCGAAACGTCGAAATATTGGGATATATTAATTAATATTAATAGATTAAGATTTTAGAAGTGCAGGTTTGAGTAATTTTTATAAAGAACGAGTCATTTATTATGAAATAAGACTTTGTTATTTGAAGATTCTTGGTTGGTGAAATTCCAAACTTGTCGTCGAAACGTCGAAATATTGGGATATATTAATTAATATTAATAGATTAAGATTTTAGAAGTGCAGGTTTGAGTAATTTTTATAAAGAACGAGTCATTTATTATGAAATAAGACTTTGTTATTTGAAGATTCTTGGTTGGTGAAATTCCAAACTTGTCGTCGAAACGTCGAAATATTGGGATATATTAATTAATATTAATAGATTAAGATTTTAGAAGTGCAGGTTTGAGTAATTTTTATAAAGAACGAGTCATTTATTATGAAATAAGACTTTGTTATTTTTAGTTTCTTGGTTGGTGAAATTCCAAACTTGTCGTCGAAACGTCGAAATATTGGGATATATTAATTAATATTAATAGATTAAGATTTCAGAAGTGCAGGTTTGAGTATTTTTTATAAAGAACGAGTCATTTATTATGAAATAAGACTTTGTTATTTTAGTTTCTTGGTTGGTGAAATTCCAAACTTGTCGTCGAAACGTCGAAATATTGGGATATATTAATTAATATTAATAGATTAAGATTTTAGAAGTGCAGGTTTGAGTAATTTTTATAAAGAACGAGTCATTTATTATGAAATAAGACTTTGTTATTTTTAGTTTCTTGGTTGGTGAAATTCCAAACTTGTCGTCGAAACGTCGAAATATTGGGATATATTAATTAATATTAATAGATTAAGATTTTAGAAGTGCAGGTTTGAGTAATTTTTATAAAGAACGAGTCATTTATTATGAAATAAGACTTTGTTATTTTTAGTTTCTTGGTTGGTGAAATTCCAAACTTGTCGTCGAAACGTCGTAATATTGGGATATATTAATTAATATTAATAGATTAAGATTTCGGAAGTGCAGGTTTGAGTAATTTTTATAAAGAACGAGTCATTTATTATTAAATAAGACTTTGTTATTTTTAGTTTCTTGGTTGGTGAAATTCCAAACTTGTCGTCGAAACGTCGAAATATTGGGATATATTAATTAATATTAATAGATTAAGATTTTAGAAGTGCAGGTTTGAGTAATTTTTATAAAGAACGAGTCATTTATTATGAAATAAGACTTTGTTATTTTTAGTTTCTTGGTTGGTGAAATTCCAAACTTGTCGTCGAAACGTCGTAATATTGGGATATATTAATTAATATTAATAGATTAAGATTTCAGAAGTGCAGGTTTGAGTAATTTTTATAAAGAACGAGTCATTTATTATGAAATAAGACTTTGTTATTTTTAGTTTCTTGGTTGGTGAAATTCCAAACTTGTCGTCGAAACTTCGTAATATTGGGATATATTAATTAATATTAATAGATTAAGATTTCAGAGGTTCAGGTTTGAGTAATTTTTATAAAGAACGAGTCATTTATTATGAAATAAGACTTTGTTATTTGAAGATTCTTGGTTGGTGAAATTCCAAACTTGTCGTCGAAACGTCGAAATATTGGGATATATTAATTAATATTAATAGATTAAGATTTTAGAAGTGCAGGTTTGAGTAATTTTTATAAAGAACGAGTCATTTATTATGAAATAAGACTTTGTTATTTGAAGATTCTTGGTTATTGAAATTCCAAACTTGTCGTCGAAACGTCGAAATATTACGATATATTAATTAATATTAATAGATTAATATTTTAGAAGTGCAGGTTTGAGTAATTTTTATAAAGAACGAGTCATTTATTATGAAATAAGACTTTGTTATTTGAAGATTCTTGGTTGGTGAAATTCCAAACTTGTCGTCGAAACGTCGAAATATTACGATATATTAATTAATATTAATAGATTAAGATTTTAGAAGTTCAGGTTTGAGTAATTTTTATAAAGAACGAGTCATTAATTATGAAATAAGACTTTGTTATTTGAAGATTCTTGGTTGGTAAAATTCCAAACTTGTCGTCGAAACGTCGAAATATTGGGATATAATAATTAATATTAATAGATTAAGATTTTAGAAGTGCAGGTTTGAGTAATTTTTATAAAGAACGAGTCATTTATTATGAAATAAGACTTTGTTATTTTTATTTTCTTGGTTGGTGAAATTCCAAACTTGTCGTCGAAACGTCGAAATATTACGATATATTAATTAATATTAATAGATTAAGAT
This sequence comes from Zhengitettix transpicula, assembly GCA_037074705.1. Classification (NCBI taxonomy): domain Eukaryota; kingdom Metazoa; phylum Arthropoda; class Insecta; order Orthoptera; family Tetrigidae; genus Zhengitettix; species Zhengitettix transpicula. Next base: position 11,080 of record JAYJMR010000036.1, read on the forward strand.
TTTAGAAGTGCAGGTTTGAGTAATTTTTATAAAGAACGAGTCATTTATTATGAAATAAGACTTTGTTATTTGAAGATTCTTGGTTGGTGAAATTCCAAACTTGTCGTCGAAACGTTGAAATATTACGATATATTAATTAATATTAATATATTAAGATTTTAGAAGTGCAGGTTTGAGTAATTTTTATAAAGAACGAGTCATTTATTATGAAATAAGACTTTGTTATTTTTAGTTTCTTGGTTGGTGAAATTCCAAACTTGTCGTCGAAACGTCGAAATATTGGGATATATTAATTAATATTAATAGATTAAGATTTTAGAAGTGCAGGTTTGAGTAATTTTTATAAAGAACGAATCATTTATTATGAAATAAGACTTTGTTATTTTTAGTTTCTTGGTTGGTGAAATTCCAAACTTGTCGTCGAAACGTCGAAATATTACGATATATTAATTAATATTAATAGATTAAGATTTTAGAAGTGCAGGTTTGAGTAATTTTTATAAAGAACGAGTCATTTATTATGAAATAAGACTTTGTTATTTTTAGTTTCTTGGTTGGTGAAATTCCAAACTTGTCGTCGAAACGTCGAAATATTGGGATATATTAATTAATATTAATAGATTAAGATTTAAGAAGTGCAGGTTTGAGTAATTTTTATAAAGAACGAGTCATTTATTATGAAATAAGACTTTGTTATTTGAAGATTCTTGGTTGGTGAAATTCCAAACTTGTCGTCGAAACGTCGAAATATTGGGATATATTAATTAATATTAATAGATTAAGATTTTAGAAGTGCAGGTTTGAGTAATTTTTATAAAGAACGAGTCATTTATTATGAAATAAGACTTTGTTATTTGAAGATTCTTGGTTGGTGAAATTCCAAACTTGTCGTCGAAACGTCGAAATATTGGGATATATTAATTAATATTAATAGATTAAGATTTTAGAAGTGCAGGTTTGAGTAATTTTTATAAAGAACGAGTCATTTATTATGAAATAAGACTTTGTTATTTTTAGTTTCTTGGTTGGTGAAATTCCAAACTTGTCGTCGAAACGTCGAAATATTGGGATATATTAATTAATATTAATAGATTAAGATTTTAGAAGTGCAGGTTTGAGTAATTTTTATAAAGAACGAGTCATTTATTATGAAATAAGACTTTGTTATTTTTAGTTTCTTGGTTGGTGAAATTCCAAACTTGTCGTCGAAACGTCGTAATATTGGGATATATTAATTAATATTAATAGATTAAGATTTTAGAAGTGCAGGTTTGAGTAATTTTTATAAAGAACGAGTCATTTATTATGAAATAAGACTTTGTTATTTTTAGTTTCTTGGTTGGTGAAATTCCAAACTTGTCGTCGAAACGTCGAAATATTGGGATATATTAATTAATATTAATAGATTAAGATTTTAGAAGTGCAGGTTTGAGTAATTTTTATAAAGAACGAGTCATTTATTATGAAATAAGACTTTGTTATTTGAAGATTCTTGGTTGGTGAAATTCCAAACTTGTCGTCGAAACGTCGAAATATTGGGATATATTAATTAATATTAATAGATTAAGATTTTAGAAGTGCAGGTTTGAGTAATTTTTATAAAGAACGAGTCATTTATTATGAAATAAGACTTTGTTATTTGAAGATTCTTGGTTGGTGAAATTCAAACTTGTCGTCGAACGTCGAAATATTGGGATATATTAATTAATATTAATAGATTAAGATTTTAGAAGTGCAGGTTTGAGTAATTTTTATAAAGAACGAGTCATTTATTATGAAATAAGACTTTGTTATTTTTAGTTTCTTGGTTGGTGAAATTCCAAACTTGTCGTCGAAACGTCGTAATATTGGGATATATTAATTAATATTAATAGATTAAGATTTCAGAAGTGCAGGTTTGAGTATTATTTATAAAGAACGAGTCATTTATTATGAAATAAGACTTAGTTATTTTCAGTTTCTTGGTTGGTGAAATTCCAAACTTGTCGTCGAAACGTCGAAATATTGGGATATATTAATTAATATTAATAGATTAAGATTTTAGAAGTGCAGGTTTGAGTAATTTTTATAAAGAACGAGTCATTTATTATGAAATAAGACTTTGTTATTTTTAGTTTCTTGGTTGGTGAAATTCCAAACTTGTCGTCGAAACGTCGAAATATTGGGATATATTAATTAATATTAATAGATTAAGATTTTAGAAGTGCAGGTTTGAGTAATTTTTATAAAGAACGAGTCATTTATTATGAAATAAGACTTTGTTATTTTTAGTTTCTTGGTTGGTGAAATTCCAAACTTGTCGTCGAAACGTCGTAATATTGGGATATATTAATTAATATTAATAGATTAAGATTTCGGAAGTGCAGGTTTGAGTAATTTTTATAAAGAACGAGTCATTTATTATGAAATAAGACTTTGTTATTTTTAGTTTCTTGGTTGGTGAAATTCCAAACTTGTCGTCGAAACGTCGAAATATTGGGATATATTAATTAATATTAATAGATTAAGATTTTAGAAGTGCAGGTTTGAGTAATTTTTATAAAGAACGAGTCATTTATTATGAAATAAGACTTTGTTATTTTTAGTTTCTTGGTTGGTGAAATTCCAAACTTGTCGTCGAAACGTCGTAATATTGGGATATATTAATTAATATTAATAGATTAAGATTTCAGAAGTGCAGGTTTGAGTAATTTTTATAAAGAACGAGTCATTTATTATGAAATAAGACTTTGTTATTTTTAGTTTCTTGGTTGGTGAAATTCCGAACTTGTCGTCGAAACTTCGTAATATTGGGATATATTAATTAATATTAATAGATTAAGATTTCAGAGGTTCAGGTTTGAGTAATTTTTATAAAGAACGAGTCATTTATTATGAAATAAGACTTTGTTATTTTTAGTTTCTTGGTTGGTGAAATTCCAAACTTGTCGTCGAAACGTCGTAATATTGGGATATATTAATTAATATTAATAGATTAAGATTTTAGAAGTGCAGGTTTGAGTAATTTTTATAAAGAACGAGTCATTTATTATGAAATAAGACTTTGTTATTTTTAGTTTCTTGGTTGGTAAAATTCCAAACTTGTCGTCGAAACGTCGTAATATTGGGATATATTAATTAATATTAATAGATTAAGATTTTAGAAGTGCAGGTTTGAGTAATTTTTATAAAGAACGAGTCATTTATTATGAAATAAGACTTTGTTATTTTTAGTTTCTTGGTTGGTGAAATTCCAAACTTGTCGTCGAAACGTCGAAATATTGGGATATATTAATTAATATTAATAGATTAAGATTTTAGAAGTGCAGGTTTGAGTAATTTTTATAAAGAACGAGTCATTTATTATGAAATAAGACTTTGTTATTTGAAGATTCTTGGTTGGTGAAATTCCAAACTTGTCGTCGAAACGTCGAAATATTGGGATATATTAATTAATATTAATAGATTAAGATTTTAGAAGTGCAGGTTTGAGTAATTTTTATAAAGAACGAGTCATTTATTATGAAATATGACTTTGTTATTTGAAGATTCTTGGTTGGTGAAATTCCAACTTGTCGTCGAAACGTCGAAATATTGGGATATATTAATTAATATTAATAGATTAAGATTTTAGAAGTGCAGGTTTGAGTAATTTTTATAAAGAACGAGTCATTTATTATGAAATAAGACTTTGTTATTTTTAGTTTCTTGGTTGGTGAAATTCCAAACTTGTCGTCGAAACGTCGTAATATTGGGATATATTAATTAATATTAATAGATTAAGATTTCAGAAGTGCAGGTTTGAGTATTTTTTATAAAGAACGAGTCATTTATTATGAAATAAGACTTTGTTATTTTTAGTTTCTTGGTTGGTGAAATTCCAAACTTGTCGTCGAAACGTCGAAATATTGGGATATATTAATTAATATTAATAGATTAAGATTTTAGAAGTGCAGGTTTGAGTAATTTTTATAAAGAACGAGTCATTTATTATGAAATAAGACTTTGTTATTTTTAGTTTCTTGGTTGGTGAAATTCCAAACTTGTCGTCGAAACGTCGAAATATTGGGATATATTAATTAATATTAATAGATTAAGATTTTAGAAGTGCAGGTTTGAGTAATTTTTATAAAGAACGAGTCATTTATTATGAAATAAGACTTTGTTATTTTTAGTTTCTTGGTTGGTGAAATTCCAAACTTGTCGTCGAAACGTCGTAATATTGGGATATATTAATTAATATTAATAGATTAAGATTTCAGAAGTGCAGGTTTGAGTAATTTTTATAAAGAACGAGTCATTTATTATGAAATAAGACTTTGTTATTTTTAGTTTCTTGGTTGGTGAAATTCCTAACTTGTCGTCGAAACGTCGTAATATTGGGATATATTAGTTAATATTAATAGATTAAGATTTCAGAAGTGCAGGTTTGAGTAATTTTTATAAAGAACGAGTCATTTATTATGAAATAATACTTTGTTATTTTTAGTTTCTTGGTTGGTGAAATTCCAAACTTGTCGTCGAAACGTCGAAATATTGGGATATATTAATTAATATTAATAGATTAAGATTTTAGAAGTGCAGGTTTGAGTAATTTTTATAAAGAACGAGTCATTTATTATGAAATAAGACTTTGTTATTTTTAGTTTCTTGGTTGGTGAAATTCCAAACTTGTCGTCGAAACGTCGAAATATTGGGATATATTAATTAATATTAATAGATTAAGATTTTAGAAGTGCAGGTTTGAGTAATTTTTATAAAGAACGAGTCATTTATTATGAAATAAGACTTTGTTATTTTTAGTTTCTTGGTTGGTGAAATTCCAAACTTGTCGTCGAAACGTCGAAATATTGGGATATATTAATTAATATTAATAGATTAAGATTTTAGAAGTGCAGGTTTGAGTAATTTTTATAAAGAACGAGTCATTTATTATGAAATAAGACTTTGTTATTTTTAGTTTCTTGGTTGGTGAAATTCCAAACTTGTCGTCGAAACGTCGTAATATTGGGATATATTAATTAATATTAATAGATTAAGATTTCAGAAGTGCAGGTTTGAGTAATTTTTATAAAGAACGAGTCATTTATTATGAAATAAGACTTTGTTATTTTTAGTTTCTTGGTTGGTGAAATTCCAAACTTGTCGTCGAAACGTCGAAATATTGGGATATATTAATTAATATTAATAGATTAAGATTTTAGAAGTGCAGGTTTGAGTAATTTTTATAAAGAACGAGTCATTTATTATTATAAAATAAGACTTTGTTATTTTTAGTTTCTAGGTTGGTGAAATTCCAAACTTGTTGTCGAAACGTCGTAATATTGGGATATGTTAATTAATATTAATGGATTAAGATTTTAGAACTGCAGGTTTGAGTAATTTTTATAAAGAACGTGTCATTTATTATGAAATAAGACTTTGTTATTTTTAGTTTCTAGGTTGGTGAAATTCCAAACTTGTCGTCGAAACGTCGAAATATTGGGATATATTAATTAATATTAATAGATTAAGATTTTAGAAGTGCAGGTTTGAGTAATTTTTATAAAGAACGAGTCATTTATTATGAAATAAGACTTTGTTATTTTTAGTTTCTTGGTTGGTGAAATTCCAAACTTGTCGTCGAAACGTCGAAATATTGGGATATATTAATTAATATTAATAGATTAAGATTTTAGAAGTGCAGGTTTGACTAATTTTTATAAAGAACGAGTCATTTATTATGAAATAAGACTTTGTTATTTTTAGTTTCTAGGTTGGTGAAATTCCAAACTTGTCGTCGAAACGTCGTAATATTGGGATATATTAATTAATATTAATAGATTAAGATTTTAAAACTGCAGGTTTGAGTAATTTTTATAAAGAACGAGTCATTTATTATGAAATAAGACTTTGTTATTTTTAGTTTCTAGGTTGATGAAATTCCAAACTTGTCGTCGAAACGTCGAAATATTGGGATATATTAATTAAAATTAATAGATTAAGATTTTAGAAGTGCTGGTTTGAGTAAATTTTATAAAGAACGTATCATTTATTATGAAATAAGACTTTGTTATTTATAGATTCTTGGTTGGTGAAATTCCAAACTTGTCGAAACGTCGAAATATTACGATATATTAATTAATATTAATAGATTAAGATTTCAGAAGTGCAGGTTTGAGTAATTTTTATAAAGAACGAGTCATTTATTATGAAATAAGACTTTGTTATTTTTAGTTTCTTGGTTGGTGAAATTCCAAACTTGTCGTCGAAACGTCGTAATATTGGGATATATTAATTAATATTAATAGATTAAGATTTAAGAAGTGCAGGTTTGAGTATTTTTTATAAAGAACGAGTCATTTATTATGAAATAATATATTGTTATTTTTAGTTTCTTGGTTGGTGAAATTCCAAACTTGTCGTCGAAACGTCGAAATATTGGGATATATTAATTAATATTAATAGATTAAGATTTTAGAAGTGCAGGTTTGAGTAATTTTTATAAAGAACGAGTCATTTATTATGAAATAAGACTTTGTTATTTTTAGTTTCTTGGTTGGTGAAATTCCAAACTTGTCGTCGAAACGTCGAAATATTGGGATATATTAATTAATATTAATAGATTAAGATTTTAGAAGTGCAGGTTTGAGTAATTTTTATAAAGAACGAGTCATTTATTATGAAATAAGACTTTGTTATTATTAGTTTCTTGGTTGGTGAAATTCCAAACTTGTCGTCGAAACGTCGTAATATTGGGATATATTAATTAATATTAATAGATTAAGATTTCAGAAGTGCAGGTTTGAGTAATTTTTATAAAGAACGAGTCATTTATTATGAAATAAGACTTTGTTATTTTTAGTTTCTTGGTTGGTGAAATTCCAAACTTGTCGTCGAAACGTCGAAATATTGGGATATATTAATTAATATTAATAGATTAAGATTTTAGAAGTGCAGGTTTGAGTAATTTTTATAAAGAACGAGTCATTTATTATGAAATAAGACTTTGTTATTTTTAGTTTCTTGGTTGGTGAAATTCCAAACTTGTCGTCGAAACGTCGTAATATTGGGATATATTAATTAATATTAATAGATTAAGATTTCAGAAGTGCAGGTTTGAGTAATTTTTATAAAGAACGAGTCATTTATTATGAAATAAGACTTTGTTATTTTTAGTATCTTGGTTGGTGAAATTCCAAACTTGTCGTCGAAACTTCGTAATATTGGGATATATTAATTAATATTAATAGATTAAGATTTCAGAGGTTCAGGTTTGAGTAATTTTTATAAAGAACGAGTCATTTATTATGAAATAAGACTTTGTTATTTTTAGTTTCTTGGTTGGTGAAATTCCAAACTTGTCGTCGAAACGTCGTAATATTGGGATATATTAATTAATATTAATAGATTAAGATTTTAGAAATGCAGGTTTGAGTAATTTTTATAAAGAACGAGTCATTTATTATGAAATAAGACTATGTTATTTGCAGATTCTTGGTTGGTGAAATTCCAAACTTGTCGTTGAAACGTCGAAATATTGGGATATATTAATTAATATTAATAGATTAAGATTTTAGAAGTGCAGGTTTGAGTAATTTTTATAAAGAACGAGTCATTTATTATGAAATAAGACTTTGTTATTTGAAGATTCTTGGTTGGTGAAATTCCAAACTTGTCGTCGAAACGTCGAAATATTGGGATATATTAATTAATATTAATAGATTAAGATTTTAGAAGTGCAGGTTTGAGTAATTTTTATAAAGAACGAGTCATTTATTATGAAATAAGACTTTGTTATTTTTAGTTTCTTAATTGGTGAAATTCCAAACTTGTCGTCGAAACGTCGTAATATTGGGATATATTAATTAATATTAATAGATTAAGATTTCAGAAGTGCAGGTTTGAGTAATTTTTATAAAGAACGAGTCATTTATTATGAAATTAGACTTTATTATTTTTAGTTTCTTGGTTGGTGAAATTCCAAACTTGTCGTCGAAACGTCGAAATATTGGATATATTAATTTATATTAATAGATTAAGATTTTAGAAGTGCAGGTTTGAGTAATTTTTATAAAGAACGAGTCATTTATTATGAAATAAGACTTTGTTATTTTTAGTTTCTTGGTTGGTGAAATTCCAAACTTGTCGTCGAAACGTCGAAATATTGGGATATATTAATTAATATTAATAGATTAAGATTTTAGAAGTGCAGGTTTGAGTAATTTTTATAAAGAACGAGTCATTTATTATGAAATAAGACTTTGTTATTTTTAGTTTCTTGGTTGGTGAAATTCCAAACTTGTCGTCGAAACGTCGTAATATTGGGATATATTAATTAATATTAATAGATTAAGATTTCAGAAGTGCAGGTTTGAGTAATTTTTATAAAGAACGAGTCATTTATTATGAAATAAGACTTTGTTATTTTTAGTTTCTTGGTTGGTGAAATTCCTAACTTGTCGTCGAAACGTCGTAATATTACGATATATTAATTAATATTAATAGATTAAGATTTTAGAAGTGCAGGTTTGAGTAATTTTTATAAAGAACGAGTCATTTATTATGAAATAAGACTTTGTTATTTTTAGTTTCTAGGTTGGTGAAATTCCAAACTTGTCGTCGAAACGTCGAAATATTACGATACATTAATTAATATTAATAGATTAAGATTTCAGAAGTGCAGGTTTGAGTAATTTTTATAAAGAACGAGTCATTTATTATGAAATAAGACTTTGTTATTTTTAGTTTCTTGGTTGGTGAAATTCCAAACTTGTCGTCGAAACGTCGAAATATTGGGATATATTAATTAATATTAATAGATTAAGATTTTAGAAGTGCAGGTTTGAGTAATTTTTATAAAGAACGAGTCATTAATTATGAAATAAGACTTTGTTATTTTTAGTTTCTAGGTTGGTGAAATTCCAAACTTGTCGTCGAAACGTCGAAATACTACGATATATTAATTAATATTAATAGATTAAGATTTCAGAAGTGCAGGTTTGAGTAATTTTTATAAAGAACGAGTCATTTATTATGAAATAAGACTTTGTTATTTTTAGTTTCTTGGTTGGTGAAATTCCAAACTTGTCGTCGAAACGTCGAAATATTGGGATATATTAATTAATATTAATAGATTAAGATTTTAGAAGTGCAGGTTTTAGTAATTTTTATAAAGAACGAGTCATTTATTATGAAATAATACTTTGTTATTTTTAGTTTCTAGGTTGGTGAAATTCCAAACTTGTCGTCGAAACGTCGTAATATTGGGATATATTAATTAATATTAATAGATTAAGATTTTAGAACTGCAGGTTTGAGTAATTTTTATAAAGAACGAGTCATTTATTATGAAATAAGACTTTGTTATTTTTAGTTTCTAGGTTGGTGAAATTCCAATCTTGACGTCGAAACGTCGAATATTGGCATATATTAATTAATATTAATAGATTTAGATTTTAGAAGTGCAGGTTTGAGTAATTTTTATAAAGAACGAGTCATTTATTATGAAATAAGACTTTGTTATTTTTAGTTTCTTGGTTGGTGAAATTAAAAACTTGTCGTCGAAACGTCGAAATATTGTGATATATTAATTAATATTAATAGATTAAGATTTTAGAAGTGCAGGTTTGAGTAATTTTTTATAAAGAACGAGTCATTTATTATGAAATAAGACATTGTTATTTTTAGTTTCTAGGTTGGGGAAATTCCAAACTTGTCGTCGAAACGTCGTAATATTGGGATATATTAATTAATATTAATAGATTAAGATTTTAAAACTGCAGGTTTGAGTAATTTTTATAAAGAACGAGTCATTTATTATGAAATAAGACTTTGTTATTTTTAGTTTCTAGGTTGGTGAAATTCCAAACTTGTCGTCGAAACGTCGAAATATTGGGATATATTAATTAAAATTAATAGATTAAGATTTTAGAAGTGCAGGTTTGAGTAATTTTTATAAAGAACGAGTCATTTATTATGAAATAAGACTTTGTTATTTTTAGATTCTTGGTTGGTGAAATTCCAAACTTGTCGTCGAAACGTCAAAATAATATGATATATTAATTAACATTAATAGATTAAGATTTTAGAAGTGCTGGTTTGAGTAATTTTTATAAAGAACGTATCATTTATTATGAAATAAGACTTTGTTATTTATAGATTCTTGGTTGGTGAAATTCCAAACTTGTCGAAACGTCGAAATATTACGATATATTAATTAATATTAATAGATTAAGATTTTAAAACTGCAGGTTTGAGTAATTTTTATAAAGAACGAGTCAATTATTATGAAATAAGACTTTGTTATTTTTAGTTTCTTGGTTGGTGAAATTCCAAACTTGTCGTCGAAACGTCAAAATATTGGGATATATTAATTAATATTAATAGATTAAGATTTTAGAAGTGCAGGTTTGAGTAATTTTTATAAAGAACGAGTCATTTATTATGAAATAAGACTTTGTTATTTTTAGTTTCTTGGTTGGTGAAATTCCAAACTTGTCGTCGAAACGTCGTAATATTGGGATATATTAATTAATATTAATAGATTAAGATTTCAGAAGTGCAGGTTTGAGTAATTTTTATAAAGAACGAGTCATTTATTATGAAATAAGACTTTGTTATTTTTAGTTTCTTGGTTGGTGAAATTCCTAACTTGTCGTCGAAACGTCGTAATATTACGATATATTAATTAATATTAATAGATTAAGATTTTAGAACTGCAGGTTTGAGTAATTTTTATAAAGAACGAGTCATTTATTATGAAATAAGACTTTGTTATTTTTAGTTTCTTGGTTGGTGAAATTCCAAACTTGTCGTCGAAACGTCGAAATATTGGGATAAATTAATTAATATTAATGGATTAAGATTTTAGAAGTGCAGGTTTGAGTAATTTTTATAAAGAACGAATCATTTATTATGAAATAAGACTTTGTTATTTTTAGTTTCTTGGTTGGTGAAATTCCAAACTTGTCGTCGAAACGTCGAAATATTGGGATATATTAATTAATATTAATAGATTAAGATTTTAGAAGTGCAGGTTTGAGTAATTTTTATAAAGAACGAGTCATTTATTATGAAATAAGACTTTGTTATTTTTAGTTTCTAGGTTGGTGAAATTCCAAACTTGTCGTCGAAACGTCGTAATATTGTGATATATTAATTAATATTAATAGATTAAGATTTTAGAACTGCAGGTTTGAGTAATTTTTATAAAGAACGAGTCATTTATTATGAAATAAGACTTTGTTATTTTTAGTTTCTAGGTTGGTGAAATTCCAAACTTGTCGTCGAAACGTCGAAATATTTGGATATATTAATTAATATTAATAGATTAAGATTTTAGAAGTGCAGGTTTGAGTAATTTTTATAAAGAAAGAGTCATTTATTATGAAATAAGACTTTGTTATTTTTAGATTCTTGGTTGGTGAAATTCCAAACTTGTCGTCGAAACGTCGAAATATTACGATATATTAATTAATATTAATAGATTAAGATTTAAGAAGTGCAGGTTTGAGTAATTTTTATAAAGAACGAGGCATTTATTATGAAATAAGACTTTGTTATTTTTAGATTCTTGGTTGGTGAAATTCCAAACTTGTCGAAACGTCGAAATATTACGATTTATTAATTAATATTAATAGATTAAGATTTTAGAAGTGCAGGTTTGAGTAATTTTTATAAAGAACGAGTCATTTATTATGAAATAAGACTTTGTTATTTTTAGTTTCTTGGTTGGTGAAATTCCAAACTTGTCGTCGAAACGTCGAAATATTACGATATATTAATTAATATTAATAGATTAAGATTTTAGAAGTGCAGGTTTGAGTAATTTTTATAAAGAACGAGTCATTTATTATGAAATAAGACTTTGTTATTTTTAGATTCTTGGTTGGTGAAATTCCAAACTTGTCGTCGAAACGTCGAAATATTACGATATATTAATTAATACTAATAGATTAAGATTTTAGAAGTGCAGGTTTGAGTAATTTTTATAAAGAACGAGTCATTTATTATAAAATAAGACTTTGTTATTTTTAGTTTCTTGGTTGGTGAAATTCCAAACTTGTCGTCGAAACGTCGAAATATTACGATATATTAATTAATATTAATAGATTAAGATTTTAGAAGTGCAGGTTTGAGTAATTTTTATAAAGAACGAGTCATTTATTATGAAATAAGACTTTGTTATTTTTAGTTTCTTGGTTGGTGAAATTCCAAACTTGTCGTCGAAACGTCGAAATATTGGGATATATTAATTAATATTAATAGATTAAGATTTTAGAAGTGCAGGTTTGACTAATTTTTATAAAGAACGAGTCATTTATTATGAAATAAGTCTTTGTTATTTGAAGATTCTTGGTTGGTGAAATTCCAAACTTGTCGTCGAAACGTCGAAATATTGGGATATATTAATTAATATTAATAGATTAAGATTTTAGAAGTGCAGGTTTGACTAATTTTTATAAAGAACGAGTCATTTATTATGAAATAAGACTTTGTTATTTGAAGATTCTTGGTTGGTGAAATTCCAAACTTGTCGTCGAAACGTCGAAATATTGGGATATATTAATTAATATTAATAGATTAAGATTTTAGAAGTGCAGGTTTGAGTAATTTTTATAAAGAACGAGTCATTTATTATGAAATAAGACTTTGTTATTTTTAGTTTCTAGGTTGGTGAAATTCCATACTTGTCGTCGAAACGTCGAAATATTACGATACATTAATTAATATTAATAGATTAAGATTTCAGAAGTGCAGGTTTGAGTAATTTTTATAAAGAACGAGTCATTTATTATGAAATAAGACTTTGTTATTTTTAGTTTCTTGGTTGGTGAAATTCCAAACTTGTCGTCGAAACGTCGAAATATTGGGATATATTAATTAATATTAATAGATTAAGATTTTAGAAGTGCAGGTTTGAGTAATTTTTATAAAGAACGAGTCATTTATTATGAAATAAGACTTTGTTATTTTTAGTTTCTAGGTTGGTGAAATTCCAAACTTGTCGTCGAAACGTCGAAATATTACGATATATTAATTAATATTAATAGATTAAGATTTCAGAAGTGCAGGTTTGAGTAATTTTTATAAAGAACGAGTCATTTATTATGAAATAAGACTTTGTTATTTTTAGTTTCTTGGTTGGTGAAATTCCAAACTTGTAGTCGAAACGTCGAAATATTGGGATATATTAATTAATATTAATAGATTAAGATTTTAGAAGTGCAGGTTTGAGTAATTTTTATAAAGAACGAGTCATTTATTATGAAATAATACTTTGTTATTTTTAGTTTCTAGGTTGGTGAAATTCCAAACTTGTCGTCGAAACGTCGTAATATTGGGATATATTAATTAATTTTAATAGATTAAGATTTTAGAACTGCAGGTTTGAGTAATTTTTATAAAGAACGAGTCATTTATTATGAAATAAGACTTTGTTATTTTTAGTTTCTAGGTTGGTGAAATTCCAAACTTGTCGTCGAAACGTCGAATATTGGGATATATTAAATAATATTAATAGATTAAGATTTTAGAAGTGCAGGTTTGAGTAATTTTTATAAAGAACGAGTCATTTATTATGAAATAAGACTTTGTTATTTTTAGTTTCTTGGTTGGTGAAATTCCAAACTTGTCGTCGAAACGTCGAAATATTGGGATATATTAATTAATATTAATAGATTAAGATTTTAGAAGTGCAGGTTTGAGTAATTTTTATAAAGAACGAGTCATTTATTATGAAATAAGACTTTGTTATTTTTAGTTTCTAGGTTGGGGAAATTCCAAACTTGTCGTCGAAACGTCGTAATATTGGGATATATTAATTAATATTAATAGATTAAGATTTTAAAACTGCAGGTTTGAGTAATTTTTATAAAGAACGAGTCATTTATTATGAAATAAGACTTTGTTATTTTTAGTTTCTAGGTTGGTGAAATTCCAAACTTGTCGTCGAAACGTCGAAATATTGGGATATATTAATTAAAATTAATAGATTAAGATTTTAGAAGTGCAGGTTTGAGTAATTTTTATAAAGAACGAGTCATTTATTATGAAATAAGACTTTGTTATTTTTAGATTCTTGGTTGGTGAAATTCCAAACTTGTCGTCGAAACGTCAAAATAATATGATATATTAATTAACATTAATAGATTAAGATTTTAGAAGTGCTGGTTTGAGTAATTTTTATAAAGAACGTATCATTTATTATGAAATAAGACTTTGTTATTTATAGATTCTTGGTTGGTGAAATTCCAAACTTGTCGAAACGTCGAAATATTACGATATATTAATTAATATCAATAGATTAAGATTTTAAAACTGCAGGTTTGAGTAATTTTTATAAAGAACGAGTCATTTATTAAGAAATAAGACTTTGTTATTTTTAGTTTCTTGGTTGGTGAAATTCCAAACTTGTCGTCGAAACGTCAAAATATTGGGATATATTAATTAATATTAATAGATTAAGATTTTAGAAGTGCAGGTTTGAGTAATTTTTATAAAGAACGAGTCATTTATTATGAAATAAGACTTTGTTATTTTTAGTTTCTTGGTTGGTGAAATTCCAAACTTGTCGTCGAAACGTCGTAATATTGGGATATATTAATTAATATTCATAGATTAAGATTTCAGAAGTGCAGGTTTGAGTAATTTTTATAAAGAACGAGTCTTTTATTATGAAATAAGACTTTGTTATTTGAAGATTCTTGGTTGGTGAAATTCCAAACTTGTCGTCGAAACGTCGAAATATTGGGATATATTAATTAATATTAATAGATTAAGATTTTAGAAGTGCAGGTTTGAGTAATTTTTATAAAGAACGAGTCATTTATTATGAAATAAGACTTTGTTATTTTTAGTTTCTTGGTTGGTGAAATTCCAAACTTGTCGTCGAAACGTCGTAATATTGGGATATATTAATTAATATTAATAGATTAAGATTTCAGAAGTGCAGGTTTGAGTAATTTTTATAAAGAACGAGTCATTTATTATGAAATAAGACTTTGTTATTTTTAGTTTCTTGGTTGGTGAAATTCCAAACTTGTCGTCGAAACGTCGAAATATTGGGATATATTAATTAATATTAATAGATTAAGATTTTAGAACTGCAGGTTTGAGTAATTTTTATAAAGAACGAGTCATTTATTATGAAATAAGACTTTGTTATTTTTAGTTTCTAGGTTGGTGAAATTCCAAACTTGTCGTCGAAACGTCGAAATATTGGGATATATTAATTAATATTAATAGATTAAGATTTAAGAAGTGCAGGTTTGAGTAATTTTTATAAAGACCGAGTCATTTATTATGAAATAAGACTTTGTTATTTTTAGATTCTTGGTTGGTGAAATTCCAAACTTGTCGAAACGTCGAAATATTACGATTTATTAATTAATATTAATAGATTAAGATTTTAGAAGTGCAGGTTTGAGTAATTTTTATAAAGAACGAGTCATTTATTATGAAATAAGACTTTGTTATTTTTAGTTTCTTGGTTGGTGAAATTCCAAACTTGTCGTCGAAACGTCGAAATATTTCGATATATTAATTAATATTAATAGATTAAGATTTTAGAAGTGCAGGTTTGAGTAATTTTTATAAAGAACGAGTCATTTATTATGAAATAAGACTTTGTTATTTTTAGATTCTTGGTTGGTGAAATTCCAAACTTGTCGTCGAAACGTCGAAATATTACGATATATTAATTAATATTAATAGATTAAGATTTTAGAAGTGCAGGTTTGAGTAATTTTTATAAAGAACGAGTCATTTATTATGAAATAAGACTTTGTTATTTTTAGTTTCTTGGTTGGTGAAATTCCAAACTTGTCGTCGAAACGTCGTAATATTGGGATATATTAATTAATATTAATAGATTAAGATTTCAGAAGTGCAGGTTTGAGTAATTTTTATAAAGAACGAGTCATTTATTATGAAATAAGACTTTGTTATTTTTAGTTTCTTGGTTGGTGAAATTCCAAACTTGTCGTCGAAACGTCGAAATATTGGGATATATTAATTAATATTAATAGATTAAGATTTTAGAACTGCAGGTTTGAGTAATTTTTATAAAGACCGAGTCATTTATTATGAAATAAGACTTTGTTATTTTTAGATTCTTGGTTGGTGAAATTCCAAACTTGTCGAAACGTCGAAATATTACGATTTATTAATTAATATTAATAGATTAAGATTTTAGAAGTGCAGGTTTGAGTAATTTTTATAAAGAACGAGTCATTTATTATGAAATAAGACTTTGTTATTTTTAGTTTCTTGGTTGGTGAAATTCCAAACTTGTCGTCGAAACGTCGAAATATTTCGATATATTAATTAATATTAATAGATTAAGATTTTAGAAGTGCAGGTTTGAGTAATTTTTATAAAGAACGAGTCATTTATTATGAAATAAGACTTTGTTATTTTTAGATTCTTGGTTGGTGAAATTCCAAACTTGTCGTCGAAACGTCGAAATATTACGATATATTAATTAATATTAATAGATTAAGATTTTAGAAGTGCAGGTTTGAGTAATTTTTATAAAGAACGAGTCATTTATTATGAAATAAGACTTTGTTATTTTTAGTTTCTTGGTTGGTGAAATTCCAAACTTGTCGTCGAAACGTCGAAATATTGGGATATATTAATTAAAATTAATAGATTAAGATTTTAGAAGTGCAGGTTTGAGTAATTTTTATAAAGAACGAGTCATTTATTATGAAATAAGACTTTGTTATTTTTAGATTCTTGGTTGGTGAAATTCCAAACTTGTCGTCGAAACGTCAAAATAATATGATATATTAATTAACATTAATAGATTAAGATTTTAGAAGTGCTGGTTTGAGTAATTTTTATAAAGAACGTATCATTTATTATGAAATAAGACTTTGTTATTTATAGATTCTTGGTTGGTGAAATTCCAAACTTGTCGAAACGTCGAAATATTACGATATATTAATTAATATCAATAGATTAAGATTTTAAAACTGCAGGTTTGAGTAATTTTTATAAAGAACGAGTCATTTATTATGAAATAAGACTTTGTTATTTTTAGTTTCTTGGTTGGTGAAATTCCAAACTTGTCGTCGAAACGTCAAAATATTGGGATATATTAATTAATATTAATAGATTAAGATTTTAGAAGTGCAGGTTTGAGTAATTTTTATAAAGAACGAGTCATTTATTATGAAATAAGACTTTGTTATTTTTAGTTTCTTGGTTGGTGAAATTCCAAACTTGTCGTCGAAACGTCGTAATATTGGGATATATTAATTAATATTCATAGATTAAGATTTCAGAAGTGCAGGTTTGAGTAATTTTTATAAAGAACGAGTCTTTTATTATGAAATAAGACTTTGTTATTTGAAGATTCTTGGTTGGTGAAATTCCAAACTTGTCGTCGAAACGTCGAAATATTGGGATATATTAATTAATATTAATAGATTAAGATTTTAGAAGTGCAGGTTTGAGTAATTTTTATAAAGAACGAGTCATTTATTATGAAATAAGACTTTGTTATTTTTAGTTTCTTGGTTGGTGAAATTCCAAACTTGTCGTCGAAACGTCGTAATATTGGGATATATTAATTAATATTAATAGATTAAGATTTCAGAAGTGCAGGTTTGAGTAATTTTATAAAGAACGAGTCATTTATTATGAAATAAGACTTTGTTATTTTTAGTTTCTTGGTTGGTGAAATTCCAAACTTGTCGTCGAAACATCGAAATATTGGGATATATTAATTAATATTAATAGATTAAGATTTTAGAACTGCAGGTTTGAGTAATTTTTATAAAGACCGAGTCATTTATTATGAAATAAGACTTTGTTATTTTTAGATTCTTGGTTGGTGAAATTCCAAACTTGTCGAAACGTCGAAATATTACGATTTATTAATTAATATTAATAGATTAAGATTTTAGAAGTGCAGGTTTGAGTAATTTTTATAAAGAACGAGTCATTTATTATGAAATAAGACTTTGTTATTTTTAGTTTCTTGGTTGGTGAAATTCCAAACTTGTCGTCGAAACGTCGAAATATTTCGATATATTAATTAATATTAATAGATTAAGATTTTAGAAGTGCAGGTTTGAGTAATTTTTATAAAGAACGAGTCATTTATTATGAAATAAGACTTTGTTATTTTTAGATTCTTGGTTGGTGAAATTCCAAACTTGTCGTCGAAACGTCGAAATATTACGATATATTAATTAATATTAATAGATTAAGATTTTAGAAGTGCAGGTTTGAGTTATTTTTATAAAGAACGAGTCATTTATTATGAAATAAGACTTTGTTATTTTTAGTTTCTTGGTTGGTGAAATTCCAAACTTGTCGTCGAAACGTCGAAATATTGGGATATATTAATTAATATTAATAGATTAAGATTTTAGAAGTGCAGGTTTGACTAATTTTTATAAAGAACGAGTCATTTATTATGAAATAAGACTTTGTTATTTGAAGATTCTTGGTTGGTGAAATTCCAAACTTGTCGTCGAAACGTCGAAATATTACGATATATTAATTAATATTAATAGATTAAGAATTTAGAAGTGCAGGTTTGACTAATTTTTATAAAGAACGAGTCATTTATTATGAAATAAGACTTTGTTATTTGAAGATTCTTGGATGGTGAAATTCCAAACTTGTCATCGAAACGTCGAAATATTAAGATATATTAATTAATATTAATAGATTAAGATTTTAGAAGTGCAGGTTTGAGTAATTTTTATAAAGAACGAGTCATTTATTATGAAATAAGACTTTGTTATTTTTAGTTTCTTGGTTGGTGAAATTCCAAACTTGTCGTCGAAACGTCGAAATATTTCGATATATTAATTAATATTAATAGATTAAGATTTTAGAAGTGCAGGTTTGAGTAATTTTTATAAAGAACGAGTCATTTATTATGAAATAAGACTTTGTTATTTTTAGATTCTTGGTTGGTGAAATTCCAAACTTGTCGTCGAAACGTCGAAATATTACGATATATTAATTAATATTAATAGATTAAGATTTTAGAAGTGCAGGTTTGAGTAATTTTTATAAAGAACGAGTCATTTATTATGAAATAAGACTTTGTTATTTTTAGTTTCTTGGTTGGTGAAATTCCAAACTTGTCGTCGAAACGTCGTAATATTGGGATATATTAATTAATATTAATAGATTAAGATTTCAGAAGTGCAGGTTTGAGTAATTTTTATAAAGAACGAGTCATTTATTATGAAATAAGACTTTGTTATTTTTAGTTTCTTGGTTGGTAAAATTCCAAACTTGTCGTCGAAACGTCGAAATATTGGGATATATTAATTAATATTAATAGATTAAGATTTTAGAACTGCAGGTTTGAGTAATTTTTATAAAGAACGAGTCATTTATTATGAAATAAGACTTTGTTATTTTTAGTTTCTAGGTTGGTGAAATTCCAAACTTGTCGTCGAAACGTCGAAATATTGGGATATATTAATTAATATTAATAGATTAAGATTTTAGAAGTGCAGGTTTGAGTAATTTTTATAAAGAAAGAGTCATTTATTATGAAATAAGACTTTGTTATTTTTAGATTCTTGGTTGGTGAAATTCCAAACTTGTCGTCGAAACGTCGAAATATTACGATATATTAATTAATATTAATAGATTAAGATTTAAGAAGTGCAGGTTTGAGTAATTTTTATAAAGACCGAGTCATTTATTATGAAATAAGACTTTGTTATTTTTAGATTCTTGGTTGGTGAAATTCCAAACTTGTCGAAACGTCGAAATATTACGATTTATTAATTAATATTAATAGATTAAGATTTTAGAAGTGCAGGTTTGAGTAATTTTTATAAAGAACGAGTCATTTATTATGAAATAAGACTTTGTTATTTTTAGTTTCTTGGTTGGTGAAATTCCAAACTTGTCGTCGAAACGTCGAAATATTTCGATATATTAATTAATATTAATAGATTAAGATTTTAGAAGTGCAGGTTTGAGTAATTTTTATAAAGAACGAGTCATTTATTATGAAATAAGACTTTGTTATTTTTAGATTCTTGGTTGGTGAAATTCCAAACTTGTCGTCGAAACGTCGAAATATTACGATATATTAATTAATATTAATAGATTAAGATTTTAGAAGTGCAGGTTTGAGTAATTTTTATAAAGAACGAGTCATTTATTATGAAATAAGACTTTGTTATTTTTAGTTTCTTGGTTGGTGGAATTCCAAACTTGTCGTCGAAACGTCGAAATATTGGGATATATTAATTAATATTAATAGATTAAGATTTTAGAAGTGCAGGTTTGACTAATTTTTATAAAGAACGAGTCATTTATTATGAAATAAGACTTTGTTATTTGAAGATTCTTGGTTGGTGAAATTCCAAACTTGTCGTCGAAACGTCGAAATATTACGATATATTAATTAATATTAATAGATTAAGAATTTAGAAGTGCAGGTTTGACTAATTTTTATAAAGAACGAGTCATTTATTATTAAATAAGACTTTGTTATTTGAAGATTCTTGGATGGTGAAATTCCAAACTTGTCATCGAAACGTCGAAATATTAAGATATATTAATTAATATTAATGGATTAAGATTTTAGAAGTGCAGGTTTGAGTAATTTTTATAAAGAACGAGTCATTTATTAAGAAATAAGACTTAGTTATTTGACGATTCTTGGTTGGTGAAATTCCAAACTTGTCGTCGAAACGTCGAAATATTATGATATATTAATTAATATTAATAGATTAAGATTTTAGAAGTGCAGGTTTGAGTAATTTTTATAAAGAACGTATCATTTATTATGAAATAAGACTTTGTTATTTTTAGATTCTTGGTTGGTGAAATTCCAAACTTGTCGTCGAAACGTCGAAATATTACCATATATTAATTAATATTAATAGATTAAGATTTTAGAAGTGCAGGTTTGAGTAATTTTTATAAAGAACGTATCATATATTATTAAATAAGACCGGTGTATTTTTAATTTCTTGGTTTGTGAAATTCCAAACTTGTCGTCGAAACGTCGAAATATTATCATATATTAATTCATATTAATAGATTAAGATTTTAGAAGTGCTGGTTTGAGTAATTTTTATAAAGAACGTATCATTTATTATGAAATAAGACTTTGTTATTTATAGTTTCTTCGTTGGAGAAATTCCAAACTTGTCGTCGAAACGTCGAAATATTATCATATATTAATTATTATTAATAGATTAAGATTTTAGAAGTGCAGGTTTGAGTAATTTTTATAAAGAACGTGTCATTTATTATGAAATAAGACTTTGTTATTTATAGTTTCTTGGTTGGTGAAATTCCAAACTTGTCGTCGAAACGTCGAAATATTATGATATATTAATTAATATTAATAGATTAAGATTTTAGAAGTGCTGGTTTGAGTAATTTTTATAAAGAACGAATCACTTATTATGAAATAAGACTGTTATTTATAGTTTCTTGGTTGGTGAAATTCCAAACTTGTCGTCGAAACGTCGAAATATTATGATATATTAATTAATATTAATAGATTAAGATTTTAGAAGTGCAGGTTTGAGTAATTTTTATAAAGAACGTGTCATTTATTATGAAATAAGACTTTGTTATTTATAGTTTCTTGGTTGGTGAAATTCCAAACTTGTCGTCGAAACGTCGAAATATTATCATATATTAATTAATATTAATGGATTAAGATTTTAGAAGTGCAGGTTTGAGTAATTTTTATAAAGAACGAATCATTTATTATGAAATAAGACTTTGTTATTTATTGTTTCTTGGTTGGTGAAATTCCAAACTTGTCGTCGAAACGTCGAAATATTATCATATATTAATAAATATTAATAGATTAAGATTTTAGAAGTGCAGGTTTGAGTAATTTTTATAAAGAACGAATCATTTATTATGAAATAAGACTTTGTTATTTATAGTTTCTTGGTTGGTGAAATTCCAAACTTGTCGTCGAAACGTCGAAATATTATCATATATTAATTAATATTAATAGATTAAGATTTTAGAAGTGCAGGTTTGAGTAATTTTTATAAAGAACGAATCATTTATTATGAAATAAGACTTTGTTATTTATAGTTTCTTGGTTGGTGAAATTCCAAACTTGTCGTCGAAACGTCGAAATATTATCATATAATTATTAATATTAATAGATTAAGATTTTAGAAGTGCAGGTTTGAGTAATTTTTATAAAGAACGAATCACTTATTATGAAATAAGACTGTTATTTATAGTTTCTTGGTTGGTGAAATTCCAAACTTGTCGTCGAAACGTCGAAATATTATGATATATTAATTAATATTAATAGATAAAGATTTTAGAAGTGCAGGTTTGAGTAATTTTTATAAAGAACGTGTCATTTATTATGAAATAAGACTTTGTTATTTATAGTTTCTTGGTTGGTGAAATTCCAAACTTGTCGTCGAAACGTCGAAATATTATCATATATTAATTAATATTAATAGATTAAGATTTTAGAAGTGCAGGTTTGAGTAATTTTTATAAAGAACGAATCATTTATTATGAAATAAGACTTTGTTATTTATAGTTTCTTGGTTGGTGAAATTCCAAACTTGTCGTCGAAACGTCGAAATATTATCATATAATTATTAATATTAATAGATTAAGATTTTAGAAGTGCTGGTTTGAGTAATTTTTATAAAGAACGAATCACTTATTATGAAATAAGACTGTTATTTATAGTTTCTTGGTTGGTGAAATTCCAAACTTGTCGTCGAAACGTCGAAATATTATGATATATTAATTAATATTAATAGATTAAGATTTTAGAAGTGCAGGTTTGAGTAATTTTTATAAAGAACGTGTCATTTATTATGAAATAAGACTTTGTTATTTATAGTTTCTTGGTTGGTGAAATTCCAAACTTGTCGTCGAAACGTCGAAATATTATGATATATTAATTAATATTAATAGATTAAGATTTTAGAAGTGCAGGTTTGAGTAATTTTTATAAAGAACGTGTCATTTATTATGAAATAAGACTTTGTTATTTATAGTTTCTTGGTTGGTGAAATTCCAAACTTGTCGTCGAAACGTCGAAATATTATGATATTTTAATTAATATTAATAGATTAAGATTTTAGAAGTGCAGGTTTGAGTAATTTTTATAAAGAACGTGTCATTTATTATGAAATAAGACTTTGTTATTTATAGTTTCTTGGTTGGTGAAATTCCAAACTTGTCGTCGAAACGTCGAAATATTATGATATATTAATTAATATTAATAGATTAAGATTTTAGAAGTGCAGGTTTGAGTAATTTTTATAAAGAACGTGTCATTTATTATGAAATAAGACTTTGTTATTTATAGTTTCTTGGTTGGTGAAATTCCAAACTTGTCGTCGAAACGTCGAAATATTATGATATATTAATTAATATTAATGGATTAAGATTTTAGAAGTGCAGGTTTGAGTAATTTTTATAAAGAACGAATCATTTATTATGAAATAAGACTTTGTTATTTATAGTTTCTTGGTTGGTGAAATTCCAAACTTGTCGTCGAAACGTCGAAATATTATCATATATTAATAAATATTAATAGATTAAGATTT